>JANIWX010000123.1:0-21528 GCA_030705205.1 Huiozyma sinensis
GGTCTCGAGGTTGAGAGCTGGGTCTCGTGACTGAGAGCTGGGTCTCGTGACTGGAACTGTGAGAGTTCCTTGTTACAAAAAATACTTTTTACAGTATGTTATATTACATAATTTAAGTCATGCTTTTAATACACTCTGAGGTATATAAGAGTTCAACAGAGAGCTATTTTGTGTCTCTTGTTTTATATAAGAAATATATAAAAAGAGATGATATAAAGGAAAAGACTCAGATTTCAATAATTGGAATATGTGGCCTTTATATAATAGTTGGTGACTCTGAATCAGACCTCATTGACTTAGGTATGTTCATTCACAAGATGTAAATTTCTTCGAGTACTTGTGTTGTGTTGTGTGTAAACACGGTGTGAGTTTGTGATTGAGAACTGTGTGAGTTCAACATTACAAATTTTGGAAAAACATGTATTTGATAACTGTATTTAATGGTGATATGACCTCTATATTTTTTGTGCTCTCATTCCCATGGCTAGGCCCCACGTTTATCGAGGCTACTATAAGATTTTCTCCAAAATATATTTGTACCTCCCCTTATTGTCTACTAGTTCACATGTAGATATAAAGCCAGTGTAACCCCCTCTTGGAAGTAAGCTACATATTGATTATAAAGGTATCGGAGACATCACAAAGTCTTATACACTAGTTTTACCGTAGTAGCATACTTTTTCTCTAAGCAAGTACTGGCTAGAGTCTCACATTAACCACAGAAAAGGCTTAATTTATCTTCATGGTATACATTGGGATATGATGCACACATCTTTCCGTAGGCTTGTTATATGTAAATTCTGTATCAGTTTCCATAAACAGAACTATGAAGTGCATGCTTCTACTCCAGATTTTAAACGTTTCTCAAGTCAATACTTTTTCTTTTGATTTTGATCTTTATTTGTATTATTGTAATATTACCTTCAAGATTTCCATTCTTTGTGGAGAAATGTATGTCTCAAATCACTGACAAATTCAACACTTTCTTGTTTTACTCTTTGATGAAGTGCATCCATGGTCATTTCGTTTGTAAATAATACTGTAATTAAGTATGGGTTTCTTTCTTAATAACTCCATGTTTCCAAATACAATAATTTGGCCAATACATTCCTGACCTTTTTAGTGTCCCAGCAATGTTCATCAATCAAACCCATTTCCACGTCTTGTCCTTCATTTGTCTGGGGAAATGTTTTGCAAGAGCATTACGTAGAAAAATAACCAACTTTATACCCATTAAAGATTCAACATTACAGTTTGTCATATCTCCATTCAGGAAACCCACAATCTATAATTTGATTTTCTACACTATCATTGATTGTTCTTTCTTGTAGATCAAAAATATTTTTCATTTGTAATCTAATTGAAAAATGAGTGAAGTCTCTACACCATTCTGAAAAACACTGTAAACTTTTAGCTCTCTCCAAGATATTTCCATGCTTTGAAGGTTACTACCAATGCCTAACATACTTAGAAGTGTGTTTACCCTTATGTGATTGAGGAAGATAACGGCACATTGATCGACGATGGAAAAAAACAATATATAAGGCGCTTTGTTCCATAAATTCCTTCTAGAGTATATTGTATAAAGATTTAGTGTAAAATCTACTACGTTCGACATTCTTCTCTTTGAAATTATCCAGGACTTACTTGGAGCACTTCGATTATTTATTAGAAATATATTCCATAGGGACGTATTTTTTGCCTTATCGTATAATTGAAAAATACTGTGGCCTCATTTTCTATTAGTTTGGGGGACATATCTGCTTGCTATCTACACGCCCGAATTGGAGTGAGGTTTTAATAAGCTTTAAACAATTCTAGTGCAACAGATTGTTCACATTTGTATCCTTTATTTTATTTTATTGTTTATGAAATGTTGTGAAAATGCCAAAGTCGATTGTATTTGACTACAGTTTAAAACAGCTGTTGGATATTTTTCTTTTTGCTTTATACTTGATTCTACGAGTTAGATCAGTTTTAATTGCTTAACTAAGTCTGGTTATGGGAGTTTCACAAATTAGATTGGCATCCAAACATTTTTGTTAACTATTATATATTTTATTATAAATAAACTACAAGTTTTTTTATGATAAGATTATAACAGGAAACTAGTGTTATGAATGAAGGTGTGCTTGTTCTGTCTGGACTACAAGCGGTCAAAGACAAATGGTATAAACTGAAACAGCATATGAGGGACTCCTACCAAAAGACTGTCTCTAATATGTTGGAAAAGTTGGCACCTTGTTCCACAGGAACGAGGTTGACAACATCACAGTTCAAACTTCAGAGGTTTTGAAAACATATGACGACTTTGTGTTTCCCCTAGAGGGGATAACTGGCCGAAAGAATTAAACTTTTAGGGGCTCATCCTGAGAATGCCACAACAGTAACATACAGGATGGGCTTCTATTTGCTGAGACTAATTGACAATTTGAAGGGGAAGAGGCAGAAGAGATGGGCTCTCTTCTGCTCTCTTCTAATGTCTGGTGTATCCATCTTTGCAGAGAGTTTGTTCGTGTGCTTAGCGGGCTTATAAACTCTTTCCAATAGAATGATTGAACATCGCTTGTGCGTGTATGCTTTTTTCGTTAGCTAGCAATTCATTAGCGAGTTATGGAGCAATAAGTAGTACAGTTGGAAGTAGAGTGTGAAGTACCGGAAAAGAAAATTTTGCCACCGTCTCTTTCCCCGTCCCTTTTTATATCTTTTTCAATTGCCGCCCCCCCCCCCCCCCTTTTTCGCTTTATTTAATTTCTTTCCAAAATTTAGCCGCCGAAGCCCCCCCCTCCCTCTGCAAGAAGGCGTCTCAATGTCCCATACCATGGGGACAAGGTGCCCGACGGTCTTGGGTACTACTAGGTTGGTTCTCTCTATACTACTGTTGTTTCATGTTACGTACGGCGGAGTTTCCATTGCTATATACAAGAGTGATAAACTCAGACACGACCGTGGCTTGCTTGCTTCAAGTTACTGTTTCTTTGCGCCCTTTATTTTCTTGAATGCGTTGGTGATGAAGTTTTCTAGACGTCCCAACGCGCTGGGTTCATCTGGGTTCGACCCGGCCGCGCCCTTCTCGTTTGCCGGTGCTTCAGGTTCCTGCTCCTTGCCCCTCATGAACTTGAAATCCGATCTATCCACGGACCGTCTTGCCGTCGTATCGTTCTTCACGTCCGCCAACGCCTCCCATAGACACTTTTCTACTTCTGACGATGGTTTCTTGATGACAATACGGTACTGCACCTTCATAGCGCCCCTGGACCGCGTGAGGTTACTACGCGGGACACCCATATTGGGCACCGTGATGACGTCGCCGCTCTGCGTCCCAGGGGACACTTTCAAACGGATATGGGACCCGTCCACGGTGGGCACCTGTACGGTGCCCCCCAGGGCGGCCGTTGTGATCGGGATCTCCATGGTGTACCATATATCTGACTTGTCTCTGATAGTGAACGTCGGGTCCTGCTCTACGCGGACGTTAACGAGCACGTCCCCCCTCGTCAGCTTCACTGACCCTGCCAATGACGGGTCCAGTGCCACTTCAGGGTACGACCCTTGCCCAGGTATCCTAATGACGTCTCCATCTTGCAACCCATGGGGTAAATCGACGGTGATCTCTTTACCCCTGTGGAAATGGACCCCCTCGCCGTGACAGGTGCCACACAGGTCGGATCTGTTCACGGTGGTCCCCTCACCCTGACACTCGTTACAAGTGGACATCATTTGGAACCCGCCGCGGACGTGGATCTTGGTCCCGGACCCCTGGCACCCAGGGCACTGGTGTCTCGAGGCGCCCTTCTTGATGCCGCTCCCGCTGCAAGTGTCGCAGGGGTCGAAGACGTTGAACTTCAATTTGACACCTGACTTCCCGAACACTGCGTCTTTGAAGGACATGTTGTACGATACGTGAACGGAGTCCCCCTTGTACTGTCTGTACATGTTCCCCGAGGAGGAGAACGGGTTCCGCGATGCACCACCGGGACCACCACCACCACCTGCACTTGCACCACCACTCCCACTAAACGCTGCACCGAAGAGATCTTCGAAATTGATCCCGCCAAAATCACCGAACGGCGACGACGAGGAGGAAGTGTAACTGGCAAACGGGTTGAACCCTTGTCCCTGCGGATACCCAGCACCGCCGGGCCCGCCCGGCCCACCGGCACCACCACCGGCACCAAACGCAGCGGGACCGAACTGATCAAACTGTTTCCTCTTGGACTCATCACTTAGGATCTCGTACGCGTTCTGCAGATCGTGGAACTTCTTCTCCGCGCCGGCCTCCTTGTTAATATCTGGATGGTACTGCTTCGCTAGTTTGTAGTACGCCTTCTTGATCTCCCCCTGTGACGCCGAGTTCTTGACACCGAGCACCCCATAGGGGTCCTTGATGGTCTGGCCCAGTGTCCTTGAAGCATGGAACAGACGAGGGTGCGTCCTTGCCAAAAGGGCACACGCACGAGCCCCAGTACACTGTAGCCCAATCATACGGTCTGCCTGTGTGTGTATCGGTCGAGGTCATCGACCAGAGTCCTTCCGGTCTTCTCTCTACTGCGAAGATAACAATTATATATTTCTGCAGTAGAGAGAGAAAAGAGAAAAAGCCAACTGCTCCGGCAAGAATTCGAACCCGGGAACCGCGCCACAACACCGGCCCCCCCCGGCTCTGCGTTTCTGGAAACTTCTGGAACCGACCGGGTAAACCCCCGCCCGCAGCCCCCGCCCAGACCGCTTCCTCGACCGAACCCTGCCCGCCTGCAACAACACCCTGCACTCCACCCCTCCACCCCGCACGTCACACGTCACCGCACCCTCACCGGCGGGAAAATTAAGGGCACACCGCACCCACGCACCGCCGCCAGAGCAAGCTTAAACGGTGACGACACGGAGATCCCACCCGCCGACCGCAGCAGCACAGCACAGCAACCGTGCGTCCCCGCAGCGGGCTCCCTCTTTTAGGGGTACCGTGTGCGTGCGTGCGTCCTGCCCACAAGGGTACCCCTAAAAATAGCAGTGGTCGCTGCTGCCTGGCCGCCTGTTACCGTTGTTACCCGCGCCGCGCCGGCGATGAGGAGGGCCTCAGCGCGTATCTCTTCTCTCCGCTGTGCTGTCGCGGCTCCCACGAATATAAAAGGAAGCAACAGTTGCGGTCTTCTGCGTTCGGGTCTGCTTGGTCTTTCGTAGTGTCTTTCTACTTTTATTCTTCTCTTTTTCGGTTTTGGTCTACTCTCTCCACCACAACAAACGCACACACACACACACACACACTTACTATTACAAATGTCTGACGCAGGAAGAAAGGGATTCACTGAAAAGGCCAAGGAGTCGATCAAGCCAGATTCCCAAAAGGGATACATGGAGAAGGGCAAAGAGTACGTCACGGACGCCGCTGACAAAGTCGGTGCCGCCGTGCAGCCGGAGAAGGACAAAGGGCTAGCACAGGGCGTCTCAGACTCTGCTGCAGAGGGCAAAGATAAAGCCAAGGCGGAAAATACTGGGGAGTCCATGGGTGAACAGGCAAAGGAGTATTTGGACTCCGCAAAGAAGGGGTTGAACGACGCGGTGGAGTTCGTGTCTAACAAAGTCTACGGCGGTTCAGAGGAACCCCCAAAGAAGTGATCCAGCTCATTTCTATATATACATAACGTATAGCTTCTTTTCTCTCATATCTTATATTCTAATTTAACCAACTTTTTTTCTTTTTCTTTCAGCTATATCATAACCGGAACACACCGCTACCCGAGTCCGATCCGATCCCGGATTGTGCCTCCTCTAATAACACTCGCTTGCAATGCTTGAATACACGGAGGTAGTCCGTCTCAAACCCAAGAAGTCCATCACGGTACTTCTTCCGTTTCTTGCCCCTAATTCCAATCACGGAGGCCATCGGTATATCCTCATAGTCGTTAAACACTTTCACAAGCCCAAGTTCTCGTCTTTGTAAACGGACGTACTCGTGTGAATCGAGTAGATCGGTCACAACTTTACATTGTGGGACTGTAGTACTGTTGTTAGTCCCATCCTCGGCTCCAAGTTCAAGTGGCTTGTTCTTGTCCAATTCAATCATCCGATTCACTTGTCGGGTGTGGATATCCTCCGCACTCGGGCCCAAGGGTACAAGTTCTTCAGTGTCCTCGTGTACAGTGTCATCCTCTCCCTTGATTTCATCGTCGTCGTCAGCAGCATCCTCCACTGGCGCTGGCGCTGGCACCGGCGTCTGCGTCTTGCCGGTGATCCGCTTCAAAAACTCCCGACGCTTCACCTCCTGGTCCATCCCAAACTCGTACTCATCGACAGGGTCCTCATCGACACGAGAATCCCGGTTCACGAGCAGCTCGATCTGTCGCTCCTGCCCAAAGGGGGCAAAGGACTCAGCGACTCTCTCCAGACCAGTCTCCAAATGCAAGTACAGAAGCCACAACACAACGTCGCGTCGCGTCTCCGGAGTGAACGTCTCCGTGTCCAACACTTGGAACAGATTCACACAGGAGAAATCAGCAGCGTCAGTCGATATGTTCCCTCGCGTCAACAGGTTCTGGTTCACCTGCGTCACGTTGTCACAGATATGGAAGATCATGTTCACGACATTGTAGTGGTCCACTTGAGACTCGGACACGGCCTCGCGGGGACCCGTCCCCACGACGGGCTCGTTCCCGAGGGGCAAGTTCTTCAGGATCGATTTCAACCGCGGCGTGTCCTGCAACGATTTCGGGTCGTCGTTACGTAACTGCAGACAGGGGACAGAGTGGAATGTCCGCAATTGCGACGTCATCTCCAAGTAGAAATTGATCGTTGTGTTTAACCGGCCGATGTTCACGAGGAACGCAAGGAGACAAGTAGAGAAGGAGACCTGCGGGTCCGTCAACAACTTCTCCCGCAACACTTTAGAACACTTCCCCGACGTGGCGAGACACAGCACGTACAGTTGCGAAAAGGTCAACTTCTCGTTCATGAAGAACTTCCTCGCGTTGAATTGCCCATCTGTCACGTTCACGACCGCTGGGTCCTCCTCAGAACGGCCAGGAACCATCAGAAACGAGTAATGGTTCCTGAATATGTTAGTGAACAGAGCACGCTTGTCGTCCATCAGACTCCGCAGGAAAGTGTACTGTACATCCCGCCTACTGAAAAACGACCCATCCGGTTTCTTCAAATGCCTGTTGTACTTGCTCGTTTCTCGCGCCTGCCTCCTCTTGTTCGGCTGCGGATGCCCCGGAGGCGGGGCCCTCTTACGCTGTGGGTCAACCCGACGAACAGTCACCATCGAAGTGTTATCCTCCGACTGAGTCGATTCCCCACCGGTATCACCATCCTCATCAAAATCGCTGTTCAGAATAATGGAACTGGTCATCGGTTTCGACAACGGCTGCTGCACTTGCACCACCGTCTGCGATCCGACCATGGGTACCGCCCCAGCAGCAGCCCCACCCCCACTCACAGGCCCACTCGACACAGGCTCTTGAAACACATCGTGTATGGGATCGTACACTCGTCTGCCCATCTCTACACACTTAGTCGAAAGTAGGAAAACTCGTTTGTTCAACCAGGAAAGACCTACACCAAACGAACCCTCGCGATGAAATAGTCTATATATACGATTGGCAGCGTACGTATGAGCTTATTTTATTACCACCAATATTTTCCCCCGAAACTTCTGTCTCTTTCTGAACTCACTTCCTATACCGAAAGCAGCACAGAGCGTTAAGAATTAGCAACTGAGTGGTTAGGTGAGAGGGAGACAGATACCCCAAAAACTACCCACGTCCCAGAGTGCAAACACATCTTTTTTACCAAAGAAACAGCATATCCCAATCCCAACCGTCGCCGTCGCCGTCACGGACTGATGAAATCGTGAAAAAACTGCGGAAACTCTCAAAAACGATACGGATTGACCCTCAAACGTCCCGTCTCTCCTTCAAAATCTCTCTCTGTTCTATTTTTCTTCCGCTGCGACTTCTCAGCCTTTTTTTCGTGACTTCCGCGAAAACGAAAAAATTTTCATTTTTTGGAGGTCACGTGGGTGGTTGGGTGGTTGGGTGATTGGTTGGATGATTGGTTGGATGAGTGATTACACATGGTTACAGAGGGACCCATCGCGTGCGATGCTTCACTTCTCCAACAGAGTTCTTGCGGTGTATGTTCAAGAAATAGTACAACTCTACACAAAGGAAGCTAGAACTGGCTTTCTTGGACCTGCCTCCCATGAAGTTACAACGGCATTTTGGTTCCTCATTTACAAACTTTCAAGAAAGTATCAAGCTGTGGTAATGGATGCTGGGACTGGCAAACTCAGCTACTGATACGTTTTCTTACAATGTAGTGCAGAATTTACTATAGGCTGCAGAAGAACGTTTCTTTTTTGCTCATTTGCCCCAAATAGGAATAAATGACTTTGTGTCACAAACTTATATTTCTTTCGGGAAAACAACGGTATTTTGGATCAGATCACAAAACATATTTAGCTTTCAATCAGCTTATCTTCACCTCTTTCTCCCACAGATCCCCACTCGTACAGCCAGAAAAATCAGTACGACACCTTAAGCATCTAATGAATTTTGTTACCTTCATCGAGAAAGCCACCAAGGCCAAGAGAACCGTGAAAGCACGGTTTGTGAATCTCTTCACCAGGGAAGAAGTGGAGACCTACGAACTGGACATTGAACATTATGTCCGCCCAAAGGGCTGCACCACATGCATGGACCGCACCCCCTACTGTGTGTGCGACCTCATGGAGAAAGTAGACGCGGGGCTGATCGCCTGTGACCAAGCTTTGGTCTCCTACATCCATGAGCAAGAAGAAATCAGGTACGCCATGGTCAAGGAGCAGGACAGACAATGCAGCGCGGCAATCAAGAAGGCCGTTGAGGAGGTAGAGTACCCTCAGCCCAAGGAGGGCTGCATGTTCAGCTCGGAGATCCCAAGCGCCGTTACGGCGTTGTTCAACGCTCCCTTCGCCAACAGAGGCGCCCAGTCCCAGGCCGTTGCGACCGAGAACCAGCCACCGCCATCCCTGGATCCAAAGGCATTACAGGTCCCACAACAGGTCCCATCACAGGTCCCATCACAGGTCCCATCACAGGTCCCATCACAGGTCCCATCACAGGTCCCATCACAGGTCCCATCCTCAAGCGAGCACTCCAAATTGAGATTCCAGCGCGCTGTCGCAAGAGCCCGCCAAGCGAAAGCCACTTCCCATCCGGTAGAAGCCCAGACATCAGCACTACGCCCCACAGGAACCACTGTACACAAGGTCCCTAGTGGCAGACCCCCCTCCATCATCTCTCCCAATTCTGTTGCGAACACCCGCCCCCAAGGGTTAGTACCTCCGCAAAACAAGGTCCACACTGCCCCCCACAGTGCACGCGACCTTGGAGTAGCTATAGGAAACGATGAGATGCGCGAAGAGGGTCTTGACGACGGTGCCGGTAGAAACGGCAGAAACGGCAGGAAGGGCAGGAGCCGCTGGATTGACAGGGTCTGCAAAGACAACAGGAACGGCTACGACTACGCCTTGAACAACTACGGCGTCCACGACCCGGACATCACTCCAAGGTTCAGAACCATAGACACACACGACCTTCGCCGCTGGAGAAAGTTCAGGGACGCTTCGCGCGCAGAGTACACCAGAGCGCAAGCAACCATCAAGGAACTCAAACGGGCCTCACTGGAGTTCCAGCTGCGAAAGATCAAAGGCATGAAGGACACAGTGAAGACAAAGACAAAGGCACTGTGCCGGAAGCTGTTCAAACACAGCCTGGACCCTGAGGAACCCGCACTCCCCACTCGCCCTGTCGACGCCCCGGGATGTGGTGATGCGGATGGATATAGTGCCGCAAAGCTGATGTTCACACGTCTTTTGAAGCTCGAAGAAGAGACGTGGCGCAAGTACAAACACAGCCTGCACGTCTCACTGTGGCTAGACTCTCTGATTGCTGCGAACATCGACGGGAACGACTACCGTGGGCACATTTGCGACAGCATCAGAACGGAAGTCGGCAACCTGACCAGCCTGCTGCAAGATAAATTGGTCCTCCTGGGGAAATACCAGGCGCACAACCTCCACACGATGAACAACATCAGCCGGTGTCTCGAAAAAGGACGCCAGTTGAGACTTACCATGGAGCAGGCCCCCGATGCAACGTCTAGAAGAAAGGCGAAAGGGGAGTACCTGCTCTACAAAGATAGGCTGATGGTGAAACTACATCGTGTGCTAAACTCCCTCGACATGGTGGACAGCAGATACGCCAGTGAGGTTGAACTCTTCTCGCGGCTGGTCTCCGAGAAGAAGGAGGTGTACCGGCGATTACATGGAATGGACTTGCGTCACGGCATTCCCGTGAGAGTCCAGGAGAAAATCGCCTGGCTCCGCTGCATGGAGGAGGAAAAGCCCAGCTTCGGTCTAAGAGTCAACATGAAAATAGGCGAGGTATTGGACGCATTCGACATCCACTAAACCACGTCTTCGCCGATTATCAGTGTGCCACTGCCGCTACCGCACTTCCCAAACCTGGTGCTTCACCTGTGCCAACGTTGCTTTATCAATATTCTAATAGTTTCAATATTAATGTTTCAATATTCTAGCCGGTCCCCTCGTAGTCTTCAAAGTCCTACCAGAATAAATGGCAGGGCTCTTGTTGCGTACATAGTTCTTGGGAGGTTTGGTCCAGTAGTGGCTCTCCGGGAAAGGGAACCCTTCGATGGCGTAACTTTATTTTACAAGATGAAAAAATACAATATGGACAAAGGACACTGCTAGATTTTGAATATAGTATGCCTTCTGAACAGAGATTCGACCTAAAGTTGTCGTCCTGTGTGGTTCACCACCATCCCACCTGACTGATAGAATTTCAGAAATGAAAAATGGTCTTATTAATGTATTATACAGAGATTAGAGACTGTTTTTAAATAGAGCTTGGACCCACTTCGAATGAACTCATTTCAATCGGGGTGTCGTTGCCATAATCAGCATTAGATAGGGAATCATATCCTGGACGACTCCTGTCCAAGGTCCATATTTCGAAGAACCAAGCTATCACTCGAACGAGAACGTAGATTGCGGCGACGCTGCAGACAATCGAAAGTATCTTTCTTATCGTTCCAACCCTGTCAAATGTATTAATCGTCCTGTACCGTATCACAACATTGACCCCCAAAAGAAACGTTATAACGGAACACGATGCAATTATGAAGCCAAAGACAACCAACCTTGCATTAATAGATCTTCTCTGATCTGTTGCGATCATTGGGTAGGCTTTGAAGGGGCCATATCCAAACAGTTTCTGTTCGCTAGATGTGATGTGCATTATCTCGGATGGTGTCTTACATCGCTCAATTGCATAACCAGCACTACAGCACTGAATTGAAATTCACCGTTTTATATATCGCAACCTCCTTCGCTTATAGCATCGTGCACCTGAAAGATCCAACCGATTTTTTCTCTCTCTTTTTTTATTTCAGGGTGCACTTCGACACAACGGCCAGTCCGTATAACGGAGATGTGATAGAAGTTCGAGACCTGCCTGTACTTAGAGGAGTCCGAACTTCCCGGGATCGTTCTGCTCGATGGGACCATGGAACATGTAATGAAGACATATTACCCTAATTTTTTTCTTATATACGCGGTTGACAATGTGTATATATGTAGATCGGGGGCTTACTCCTGGGCCGTGCTATTGGACTCGCTGACTCCGAAGTCTAGAATTTCGATATAGCTCTTATTATTCCTTTCCACAGCGGCCACTAAGATTTGGCCCTTGAAATTGACAGACCATATTTGCTCCGCATCTTCCAAGAGATCTGAATGCACCAGTTTCCCAGTCCTCAAGTTGTAAATGTTGAACTGGCCCTCTGAGCCGCTTACCAACAGGTTATCATTAGCAAAAAATGTAGTGATGGCGCCTAGGTTGCTGTGGTGGTAGGCAAACTTACGCACATATGTGTCTGCATCCCACCCCTTCAAAGAACCGTCTGCAGCAGCACTTAATAGGAACTTGTTGGACAATCTCAACAAACCGACCAACGAAGTGTGGCCGTTTAAGACTTTGTACGAGTCACAAACTCTGGTGCACGGTATCCCGGAGTTCGACACTGGTTGGCAGTTGCCGTTCTTTCTGATGTTCTTCAAATCCCATATTCTAATCGACGAATCCATGCTGGCAGAGATACACCGCTGCCTGCGATGATCGTAGATTGTGGAGTATATTCTATCCGAATGACCAGATAGGATGTACAGACACTTCATCTGCATGATGTCCCATACCATCAATGTATTGTCGTACGATCCACTGACCACAATCTTCCCGTAACCGGAAACTGTACGGACAGATGCCAAATGGCCTCTCAGAATACCGATAAAATAGGGGTTGTCCTCCGGAGTATCATAGACAAGCGGGAACCTATTGGGATCAGTACCGTCCTCGCTTCTGTTATAAATATTCCTATCCAAGCTCCAAACGTGCAACGTGTTATCTCTGGATCCAGTCACAATGTATTTAACTCCGTTGTACTCCACGATATCCAAACACCTCACGGTCGAAGTGTGGCCCTTGAATACATGCGTGCAGCAGCGGCGTTTGATATCCCAAACACGAACACTGCGATCCGTGGACCCACTGACTATGATCCCGTCACAGTCGTATTTCAAAGCCCAAACACCGCCCTCGTGGCCGCTCAATTCGAGCAAAAATTTCTTGGACTTTGCATTGTACACCCTAATCATCTTGTCGTCAGCGCCTGTAATCACGTAGTCGTCCTCATATTGCAGACATGTGACCACACTGGTCATGTGGCCCCTCAAGGTGGTTCTCTGTGGGACAAAATCTATGTTGTACCAGTTTTTAAGAACGCGGAAGTTCTTCAAGAAATCTGGTTTGAATGCATTTTCGATTTTTTGTACCTCAGGGTATGAGCTCCTCAGGTTTATCAGATAATCCCCGAATCCTTCTTTAGTCACGAGACTCTCTGAGATCAATAGATGCCTCCACAGGTGCGGTGTGTCGTCTATTTGTTTCTTCCAGGACCGGGAAACCAACGAGCAGTGCACAATATCCGTGAATGACAAATTCATAAGAATCTTCATCGATATCTCCAAGGGTAAAGAGGTGATGAAGTCTCTCCTCAAGTTATCCTTGATCAGCACATTAAGATCCGTCAGTTGGCTTCTATTCAACTGGCACACTAGGCTGTATGCGAGGTTCTGTAGTTCCAAAGCGTTTAAACATTTGATGAGACTGCTTGACCTCTTGTCATCTTCCTCCGTGTTATCACTATGATCTTCCAAAGATTTACCCTCCGGTGTGCTGGCACCAGATGAAGCTATAGGCGACAGGGGCAATGCTTCATCTGGTATTGAACCATCGAGTGAACCGTGTTCTGTAGGTCTTGACATTGCGCTACTCGCTGTGGATGCGACAACCGAGTCAACTTCATCGTCACCAGAGTCCAGAGCTGAAGTCATGTTACTCGATGGGGTAGACGAACTATTCGTCTTGCTCGATAACTGTCCTGTCGAGTTCGCTTGAGAGCGCTCCGACACAGCATTCGACTCCGTTTCCTTCACGGCTCCAAACTCCATCTTCTGCCTCTTGTTCAACGGTTCATCTGTGGACCCACTTCGCGCTCTTTTCAGCATGCCACCGCCGGTCCTCTCATTAGCAGCGGGTTCACGGGGCTGATGTCGCCCGAGCACAAGCGGGACGGCCCCTCTATTCAACTTAGTACTGTTCTGACCAAGTTTCTCCCTAACCAGCGGGTCACTGTCATCTCCATGCGTTCTTGTCGTTACACTCGTTCCCTCTTCGAGGCTGTTGTTACCCAACACATTCTTGTAGTTAGCGAGAGTGTACCTGTATGGTACGGGGATACCGCGTAGCGGATACTTTGCAGGGTGGTGTGACATATGATGAATATATTTACTTGTAAAGAAAGGCTCTCTTTGACTAGTGTATGCAGCGCGGGGGTCTCTTCTCTCGTTTGGTGGTGAATTATTGTGGGGCTTCTCGTTGCTGACCAGTTTAAAAGAAAAATGCAGGACCAACAAACAAGAATGGTGTAAAATAATAAACGCACCCAAACACGTTATCTCAGGACCGTCAGCGGAGATGGGAGAAGTGTCACCAAAGGCAGAAGGAGAGATCTCTTCTCACTGGTCTGAAACTTCCACTTCAGTGTGTGAATTTTAACTGGAACTAAGGAAAAAAAAATTCCTCGAGAAAAATCGCGGTTTAGTCACTTTTGGGCCTCTCCGTTCTCCTCATCGGATGAGACGTTGCGATGCTGTCGTTCCAGTGTGGGTGTTACACCGTGAACATGGGAGACGTTCTTGTAGCTGGGTTTGGGGAATTCTTGAGACTTAGTAATTAGTAGTGGGAGGGCCAGCTACCGTGGTGTGGGAAGGCTTGAGTGTAATATGGTGGACTTAAGAGAGAGAAAGAAAGAGAAGACTGGTGGCCCGTTTAAAAAGGGGACTGCTACCGTCATTATACCACTAAATGTATACACATGGTTGACAGTTTGCAAGCAACTACATACCAGTCTATCTACAACGTTTAGAAGAGCGAAGGGGGGGCAAGGTCGTAGCCACATTTCTTGAGACGTCTGTCCTTAGATGATGTAACACGCCATCAACTCAAGTTGAAAAAGAGTCTTGCTTGAAATGTGCTCAAAAGACTATTCCTAGATAGTACTCGGGCTGCAAATCCCTGGAGGAAGCAGAACAAAAAAATTTGTCTTTCCTCATCCCGTTTTCGTCTCCTCTTTTGCTCCTTATCTAATTTAAAGTTTGGCCCATGCCCAATTCCCTCTCAAACGAGTATCTCGTGCAGATAGATGGCGATTGTCCACATCAACGTCGTTTCCTCTTCTTGGTCTGCCATTTTTTTCTTTTTGCGTCGTTTCCAAAACAAAAATGGAAATAATTCAGCCTGATCAGTAAGGCATCGCTTCAAACCAAACGAAATCCCAGGCTGTGTGTGTGTGTAATAGGCCCAACTCATTTATAGTTGGGTAGGTTGTTAGTCGGGTTGTGAGCTGATAATGATTTTGTCCCGTTCTTTGCGATGGAGAAGACAAAACGCGAGACGGGTGCTGCTTCTTGCGCTTCTCGGACTGCTCATTGTATATTTATCACATGACAGCCCCCCGGGCCGCAATGTCACTAGACCCGTCATTGCTGGGGACTACAATAATGCGACATCGCCGTACCACGGGTTTTTCCAAGGGAGTACCTTCAAGAATGATATTGGTTCGAAGGACTCTGAAAACATCTTGTCCAACATCAGATCAGCGAGTCCTCAATCACCGTTTGCCCTTATTGCCAAACATGTAGGTGAGGACAAATTTCGTCGCATGTCCAAATCGAAGAAATGTCAACTATTAATGAAGACTGTGCTCGAGCAGGACACGGGACTGGACGAGAGTACACTACCTATATCCGTCGAAACCATGAGAATATACACTTACTGCTTTCTTGGGGACGATCCACTCTACCCCTGGGACGTGCTTGAAGAAAGTACACCAGAAGAGACGCTTGTCACGACAACCCGGTTCACCAAACTGGTCTTCCCCTTTCTTGAGACAGGTAACTTCGACACTCAGATTTTATGGCCGCTTGTATACGATCTTTCGCAAAAGGGTGAGTATCTGGAGGATTTACTCCTCTCTGTCCCCGAGTTAGACGGGGAGATTATACAACATAATTTCAATTTCTGGATCAACTGGTCGCAAGCTGCCTTTGGGAGAGGCGTGGTAATTACCATGGGTGACAACGATGTAGATATGTTCGGGAGACTTGTGCGTGTTCTTGAGACTTTGGAGAACGATATCCCGATCCAAGTCGTCACCACGGGTAAAGAGATGAAGCCCGAGTTTATCCAGCAACTTCGCGAGTACACTGTGCAGACAGGTCAACGTATCCAACTCGTTGACTCTTCCCCGATGCTGGACAGATTGTATGCGGCGTTTAAAATTACAGGGTTCTTGAACAAGTGGGTCGCCACCATCTTTAACACTTTTGAGGAGGCTATATTGATAGATGTCGACAGTATCCCCTTCGTGCCGCTGTCCACGTTCTTCGAGATCGAGAGTTACCAAAAATCTGGTATCTACATGTACAGGGACCGGGATATAAAGCACGAGCATGCGCCGGAAAAATGTATAGCCGATTTCCGGAATCTGGAGCCCTCTGTTCAAGAGATGGATTTGATTGGTACCTCTTTGCGGTTTGATCTTTCTCAGAGCAACGACTTGCAAAGACAGCAGCAGAACGGTGAAGGTAGTACGATAGAGGAGATCATTTACAAGAATTTTTTCCACAATTACAACCTACACCAAGTCGACAGTGGTCTTGTGGTCATCAACAAGCACAAGCAGTTACACTCGTTACTTCTAGCATTCCAATTGCACTTGAGCGGTGATTTTGAAAAATGTGTCCATGGGGACAAAGAGTTTTTCTGGTTGGGTCCCTTGCTCTCCGGTGTAGATTACTCGATTGATCCAGTTGGCAGCAGTGTCATTGGCCAGTTCTATGAGGATAACGGGAAAACGGGTATCTGTGCAGCACAAATGTCTCACTTGAACAATCTTGATCAATTGATGTGGACCAACGGGGGGCTTAAAATTTGTAAGTTTAAGGGAGCCGCAGCCCACGATTTTGAAAAGTATCCTGACTTCTTCACGAACAGGTACACTACTGTTGCCAATCTAGACTCGATATACAATTCCCCGCTGACCATTGAGGGAGCAATTGTACCTGACCCGGAGTCTCTCCCCTGGATGCAGACAAGGGAGTGCCAGCAGTTCCGCTTTTGCGCGTATGCTGTTGTCGACGAATCTGGGGGGGGCACTGTCGGAAAGCGCGTTTTATTCAACCCTGTTGATGCCGCCAAGTACAATGAAATTTCGCTTGTATGGAATAATCCAGCGTGGAGACGGGGAGACTAGCCGCATTCTGTTACAGATAGAATGGGGCCGGCCAATCTCTTCGGGGATTATTTCTATTCTGAAAATATTGAAAACAAAAGAAAACAAAGAGAGATTATCATAAGGAGAAGGGATTGTGCATTGGGCGACCCGCCCATCACAGTGTTGATCTACCAAGCTTGCATATGTACAAATAACTTACGGACTTTCCATCTTCCCCCAATATATAAATCTTCTAGACCACCCCATATACTCATATCAATAGAGGGGGAGGGGGTACAAGGCACAGATCAATAAGATGATAAACGTGGGATCCAACGGTAAGTGGTCGAGACGGAAAATCTAGCAATGGAACAGTGCGAGGCATCGTTGTGGTTTTTGCTTGGACGAACGCGATTGTCAGTGCGTCACTTACGAGGCATTTAGATAAGACACGGTATAGATTGAGTTAAACGTGACGGTGACGTGACGTTCACTGACCCTGCGTTGTTTTCTGTGCCGAGAAAGCAAATTTGTGGTTTTTTTAGTAGTAGCGAGAGGGGAGAGCGGCTCGGGCACGAAGACAAACGGAAAGAGTAATTCCCGGTGTGTGTTGCTCCCTGAAACAAGAACAAGCATGCCAAGACATTCGCGGCTCGCTCACTGCAGAGGCGATTTGCTGTGGCATCTTTTGATTGGGTGCACGTGTCTGAGTGATAACGTCGCCCGCTCGCTCGCCGGAGTGCATTCCCAGGACATTTTTTCATTTCTGGAACGGCGTTTTTTTTTCTTTTGAGGGGAGCGGATTTCCGTTTTTGTTCCGTTTCCGTTGTTGTTTTTTTCTCTTGGCTTTTTTTTTTCAGTGCGCAGTTTACCCGCCTCTCCTGCGTCCTGCGGCGTTTGTCGCTGCGGGAGGCTTGCTCGCGGGGAGCCCAAAGAGGAAATAAACCAGGAATCTTGAGTATTTTTAGCGCAATGCCGTTTTAGTAATATCGTCCCCTTTTGGACGTGTTTTTTGCTTTCTTTCTTTCTTTTTTCTTTTGCGGTTTCTTGAAACTGGGCGACGCTCTCTCACTTTGGTACACGCGCGCGTGCGCCGGCTTGTGCTCTCTCGCATCGCATTCATTCCTGTCACAGTTCTATATATTGGAACGGTTTCCTCGTTGGACTGATCTTCGGACCACCGATTTTTTGGTTTCTATTATTGTGGACGGGAGCAAAACCCATAAGAGCAGCGAGCGTTTTGTTGGGTATGGTTTTTGGAATCCCGCCGAACGTGATCGCGTACCGGTGGTTGCGGTTCAAGACGAGGAAACTTGCATTGTTGGTGCTGCTTATATGCACCGTTGCAGTGACGCTGTACAGTACAAACCTCGTGCAACAGACACAGTTGCTACATGGGGACACGCGTCAGTGGAGTAACATGACGTTTTTCCCATCGTCTACAGAGGTGTCGTCCAAAGTCGCGTTTGTAAACGATAGAGATTTCAAAATGAAGTTCACAGATGATGTCGATCTCGAACATTTCCCCATAGCAAAACCAATCTCAACTTTCCATTTGACTAAAAGGATGTTGCAAGTGCTGAAGACTGGAGCCGGGAAACAGTACGGGACTGGGTTTCTCAAGTTCTTTAGGCACAAGGCACACAGTAAAGGTAAGAAGAATACACACCCGAACCATCGGATAACTCACGTCTGGAGAGGTCTTAGTAGGAGGCAGCAGTGTGCGCATCTCATCAAGGGGTTGTACTACAACAATGTGTGGACGAACGAGGATATCATGCGCAGTTACGAGAATGAGGGACTCGGGAAGATGATGTTCCAAATGATGGCGGAACGGTTGCGTGTCTACGATTACTGTTTCTTACAAGAAAGTGAGGACTTGAACGTCGTGTTCGCTACAGAACCGCTACTCTCGAGTGAGCACACAGTGGACGACTTCAACGTAAAGATGTTCCCCTTCTTGCAGTTTTCGGACGATCAGTTGATGTGGCCAGATGTGGTTGATGTCTCCGAAGGTGTCGTATTACCACCGCCAGATATTGGGGGGGTGTCAGTTCGTGACTTTAACGTGAATTTCTGGGCTAATTGGGCACAGTATAGTGAGGGGAAAGGTATAGTTTTGACAATGAGGGAGAGCGACTTGGGCATGTTTTATAAACAGTTGAACACTTTCAAAGAATTGGGCAACAGATTACCAATACAGGTCGTTACCACAGGTAAAGAAACCACTAATGAATTCATCGAAACATTGGGTAAACTTGCGAAGAGGACTGAGCAGAAAATTTACCTTGTAGATGTCTCTAAACTGTTGAAACCAGATTTCGTACAGGATAAGATCATCAATTTCTTGAATAAATGGATTGCCACAATTTTTAACACTTTCGAGGAGGAAGTGTTCATCGATGTCGATGCCATCTCATACGTGCCAATGCAGGATTACTTCCAAACTGAAAACTACAGGGATACAGGGATCTTGATGTTCAGGGACAGAACGTTACTCCACGAAAATACTTTCAAAAGGTGCACTGACTTGTTGATCGAAGCAGAACCCACAAAGGAGGAGGTAAGACTCATTGGATCTAGACAGATGTTTGATTCACTGTGGTTGAAGAAGAACGACGATGTGTCCGATAAAGAACTCATGTCCACTGAAGCAGAGGTTTACCGTAACTTCTACGAAAGATTGAAATTGCATCATGTCGACAGTGGACTGATTGCCATCCATAAAAAATACAAACTGATTGGGGTGTTGATGTCCTTCTTTTTCAACCTGGATGCAAGGTTGAGTAGCTGTGTCTACGGTGACAAGGAGTTGTTCTGGCTTGGGCAGTTAGTCGCTGGGGAGAGATTCGCTATTAACCCAATGGAGGGTGGTATATTGGGGGCTGTATCCGAAGAGGTCGTTACTGAAGATGATGACAAATCGAAGAAGATTAACTACAACATTTGCAGTACACAAATCGCACACATCGATGAAAATAATAAACTGCTGTGGTCCAATGGTGGTCTAAGGACTTGCAAGTTTTTGAACTCTGCAGGAAATGACTTCCAATCCGATGAAGAATATTTTACTAACAGGTATGGTGATGCGGAAACGCTGCAGAGAGTCTATGATTCGCCGCTACCGATAGATGGTGTCATAATACCGGATGCCCAAAGGGATCCCTGGATGCAGATTAAAGAATGCGCAAATTACGTCTACTGTGCGTATGCAAGGAAGGACAGTTCAGGAAAATTGATTGGTGACGGGTATCTGGCAACTTTTGAGGACGGAGATAGACGAGAGTACAACGAAATTTCAAAGATATGGAATAGAGCGGAACTAGAACCGTGATACGCTGACTCTTTAAGAAATTTCATGTGATCTACAGAATCTTTCTCCTGTTGCTGCTGTGTATGACGGAGAGCAGAGCTAGTGCAGCCACCGAATTCTGATATAGGCGATTGTAATATATTAATATATGTACTTTTCTCTACAACTTACCTTTCTTCAATGGAATGAAAATCTAGATCCGAGCTGAAGTAAAATATGAATATGCTGTCATGCATTACAAAACGGTTTTGGTAAATTTCACTACCACTAGGAGCAAAGCAATAGATACTATATCTAATATATGTGTTCCCTTACAATGCTGTATAAATCACCATCGGCGGTAGCTTCAAAAAAACGTTTCTTTTTTATCATTTGTCCCAAATAGGAATAAATGACTTTGTGTCACAAACTTATATTTCTTTCGGGAAAACAACAGTATTTTGGATCAGATCACAAAACATATTTAGCTTTCAATCAGCTTATCTTCACCTCTTTCTCCCACAGATCCCCACTCGTACAGCCAGAAAAATCAGTACGACACCTTAAGCATCTAATGAATTTTGTTACCTTCATCGAGAAAGCCACCAAGGCCAAGAGAACCGTGAAAGCACGGTTTGTGAATCTCTTCACCAGGGAAGAAGTGGAGACATACGAACTGGACATTGAACATTATGTCCGCCCAAAGGGCTGCACCACATGCATGGACCGCACCCCCTACTGTGTGTGCGACCTCATGGAGAAAGTAGACGCGGGGCTGATCGCCTGTGACCAAGCTTTGGTCTCCTACATCCATGAGCAAGAAGAAATCAGGTACGCCATGGTCAAGGAGCAGGACAGACAATGCAGCGCGGCAATCAAGAAGGCCGTTGAGGAGGTAGAGTACCCTCAGCCCAAGGAGGGCTGCATGTTCAGCTCGGAGATCCCAAGCGCCGTTACGGCGTTGTTCAACGCTCCCTTCGCCAACAGAGGCGCCCAGTCCCAGGCCGTTGCGACCGAGAACCAGCCACCGCCATCCCTAGATCCAAAGGCATCACAGGCCCCACCACAGGTCCCACCACAGGTCCCACCACAGGCCCCATCACAGGCCCCATCACAGGTCCCATCACGGGTCCCATCCATAAGCGAGCACTCCAAATTGAGATTCCAGCGCGCTGTCGCAAGAGCCCGCGAAGCGAAAGCCACTTCCCACCCGGTAGAAGCCCAGACATCAGCACCACGCCCCACAGGAACCACTGTACACACGGTCCCTAGTGGCAGACCCCCCTCCATCATCTCTCCCAATTCTGTTGCGAACACCCGCCCCCAAGGGTTAGTACCTC
>JANIWX010000124.1:0-21336 GCA_030705205.1 Huiozyma sinensis
CTGTTTAAAGGTCGCCGCGTCATCTCTTCTCCTTGGTTCTGCTGCTGGTGCTGGTTTTGGGGACCGCGACCACCCCGGGCGCTAAAGTCAACGCAACTCCGGATTGTTCCTTTCTATAACAAAATAACATATATGTTTGTACTAAGCGCTATTCTTATTGAAAGTTCTGTCTTCAAAGCACTCTCTTTTCCAGGGGCGACCAAGCACGCTAGGGCCAGGTAAATGGCCGGCTCAACGCCTGTCTTATGGTCGAATAATCAGCACTTCAAAGCACCCCCACTGACTAGTCATTATCTTAAACTGTGCAGTTAAAGCTTTACGGAGCTGGTTGAAAGATAGAAGCAGAGTATCATCATCTCAGTGTGCAGGGACTTTTCTATAAAAAGAGTTTTAATACTAGAGATGGTATTCGAAATAACCTTTTTGTAGTTTTCCATAACACTTTACTACTGTTTCATCTAGAGTTAAGCTTGCATTTATCAGTTTACGGGACCCTACTGATCCCACCACCTGTCCCCTGTATGGGAAAGTGAACACGATACGTTACCATGCGTATCTGATGCTTCATAGAGTGGCGTATCCGTCACTAATACATTAACTATTTTCATAGGAGGACGCACAAACTTCAGCGGAAACTGTTATTGCTTATAGTCATTTGAAAGTAAATTCAAAGGCATATATTATTACCAAGTATAATACAAGATATAAGTCAGTATCTGTTAAATCAAACTTACGGATAGGGTATAGCTTTAACGAGCTTTTCTGGTTAATCTCATGTTCATTCAAGGACATTTTTGATATTGTATTAGTTTATAGAATGCACTGTATGATCACTTATTCACGCATATTGCTCATGTTCTTTTGTCTTGTATTTAACCTATGGACAGATAATTGATACTACGATAATATCTTTGCTCCGTCTTTTAAAATAATTGGAATGAGTGCTTCTTCCCATAAAGGAGAGCATAGCTCAACATACATTTCGCACACAAGAGTGCGTCCGCAAGAAGCAATAATGCCTTCTTAAACAGAGCTTGCTCAGATATCTGCGCTTGTTATGTATCTTATTTTTCCCGTTCCCGTTTCTTTATTTCGTCCGCCAAACAGAAAATCGACAACTGCACACATGGAAACATTTTGCAAAATTTCGTAAGACATGATATTCCAAAAAACTTTCAAATTTACGTTTAAAGTGATATTAAATGTATAGAAAAACGTAATTTAATCACGTGAATAATTATTTGAAGGTTTAAAAATATTAAAATATTTAATATAGTATTCTGTATAGGCTGTCCGGTAGAATTGACAATTATAAAGTATATAATTATTGTCACTATTATGTATTTTGTGCAAATTGTATTTAAGATTAATTTTTTGTGCAGATTCTGGGATTTGAAGCATTCCAGAATGGCACATCTTTTCCTTTCTACTCCACTACGTAGCTGGTATCTATGCCATATCATATCGACAGCCAGTCATCTTGTACTACGATATTAAATTAATGTAATACTAAAGATGTGCTCTAGTCTTCACAGTCTGAAAGACCTTGTTGAGATGTAGTTTTACATAACACTTTATGTACCTTTTAATAGAATTGAGCTTGTAAGTAACGGCTGCAAGGACCATACTGGTCCCTACATTAGCAGCCGCTTGGGATCTTTGGGTTGTTATAATCCAATAGGCATATCTGATGCTTCATAGAGTGACGTATCCGTCACTAATACATCAGATATTCCCACAGAAGGATTCCTAGAATTCAACAAAGGAAAGTTGTAGCGTGCGAGACTTGGCCATCCCGGTAAACTCATCTATCGAAAGCTGGAACATTGTTGAGATGTGGAATCAGAATATGATCATCTCATACGGACTGTTCTATAAGAAAAGTTTTTATACAAAAGATTGTCGTCGAGATAATCTTCTTGTAGTTTTACATAACACTTTATGTACCTTTTAATAGAATCGAGCTTGTAAGTAACGGCTGCAGGGACCATACTGGTCCCTATATCAGCAGCCGCTTGGGACCTTTGGGTTGTTATAATCCAATAGGCATATCTGATGCTTCATAGAGTGACGTATCCGTCACTAATACATCAGATACTCCCACAGAAGGATTCCTAGAATTTAACAAACATGACATCAAGTTGCCGAAGTATGAGCTGCCATCATACGCCCAGTGTTCAACCTGCTCGCTATCAAAGGGTGTGATTAAAAAAGGGCCTCCTTCAGATCGTGATGTGACTGCCCCTCTTCAGTTGATCCAAGCTGATATATGTGGGAGCTTTCGGTATAAGGAGTACGTAGACACCAAGTATTTTTTAACTATAAGAGACAGTTACTCGCGTTATTACTTTGTAGTCCCGTTGAAACAAAAAGGGAGCGCTGCCACTGAATTGAAGAACTGGATCATCCGGGAAGAAAACTATTTCTCGACTCGTGGTGGATTCAAAGTAGGTACCATTCGCACCGACAACGGTGGCGAATTCACTAGCCAAGTTCTCCATGAATTCTTCAATGAACGTGGAATCACACACCAGCTGACGGTTCCTCATAGCAGCTACCAAAATGGTTCGGTAGAGCGCGCTCACCGTACGCTGCAGGAGAAGATGCGTGCTTTAATGATAGGAGGTCGTGTTCCTCCCTACCTCTGGTCAGAGGCCTTGATGTGTGCGGCTTATTTAGTAAACCGTTTGCCTGTGATGCACAAGAATGGTATCATTCCTTTTGTGAAATACCACACGGATAACAATGAGGTCTTATCTCACAAGAACCTACGTACATTTGGTTGTGCTGCGTATGCTAGCATTCCTAAGGTCAATCGTGACGGGAAGCTCGCCCCAACAACCATATCAGGTGTGATGGTGGGATATGCTGAAAATCGGAAAGCATACAGGATATACCATCCACAGGACAATAAGACCTATGAATCCAACCAGGTGTCCTTTGATGAGACGGTATTTCCGTTATGGGATTCCGTGGCCAGTCATAATGCATACGACTCGGCTACAAGTGCTACCAGAGGTATTCCTCAGTACGTTCCTAGCGGGGGACGTGGTGCATCAACGATGTCTCCAGTATCTTTTCCCCCACTCAGCGTAAACAAACATGTTACTGCAACCGTACCAGACACGAAAACTCCGGTTCCCATTTCGAAATCAGCGGAGACGACTTCTGATGCAGAAGATGTAGCAATGTTGGATGTGCAGTCGAACGCATTAGAGAAACGGGAATCGAAACCGCAGCAAGCGCCGATGGGCGACTATAGTGAAATCTTGAGTGAGATTCAGCAGGCTCAGCAGACTCAGCAGGCTCTTCTTGAGTCAATTATGAACGGGGAGGTACGTTTACTTGCCCCTGATACATCGGGTAGGGCTGCGACCTCACTGTCTAAAGTTGAACGATCCAGCGTGCTACCCCAAACTCCGGGACCAGTGATGACCTCAGTTTCACCGACATTGTCGGATGGGTCCGTTATCGTAACGTCTCCCAGTCCTAGTGGGCCCAGTCCCGAACGTAAAGCAGGACGGTATTCTCCGAGAAAAATCATGGCTCCAGAAGTAACGTCTCCCAGTCCTAGTGGGCCTAACTCCGAACTTAAACCAGGACGGTGCTCTCCGAGAAAAATTATGGCTCCAGAAGTGGAGGCCACGCCAACAGTTGCTCCAGAAAGGAGACTGATCAAGGTTGATCGGTCATCACAAGTGCAGCCAGTGCCACAAGAACAGTCACATGGTGATGAAACCAGAGAGGTCTCGCCCGTGTCGTCATCTCCTCCAATTATCGGTCCTGTCGCGACGGAACCGGGCAATTTATCATATGAGTCGACAACCGATAGCGACTCTGATGATGTCATATTAATGGGTGCTGGTGTTAAACGGTCACGAGATGACGGTGAATCTTCCTCTGTAGAGTCAGAGGAATTTGTTGAGGTACCATATCGGGCTCTCCACAAGATGGATTACTCTGCCCCATCCATCCCGAAAAACATAATTCCGGGAGTGGTTAGAATGCCGCGGCCGAAACCGAACGCCCAGCCAAACCCCACGCGCGTTAACTTCGAGGTTGGACAGTATTCCACCCCAGCTTTGATGCCAGATAGCCCTAGCACATCGCCGCCCCAGAAGCAAACTCGATCCACTCAACGCGAATCGGACTTGTCCTTTGAACCTTCCTCAGATCTAGAAACCAGCGGTGCTACCAGTGCGCTCATTACGCCTCGTGTCGAGGTAGGCAAGAACACTGTACCGAAAGCTGGAAACCGACCAATCCAAACCGAAGAACCATTTGCGGTAGGAAACTCGGCTATTCCGCTTTACAGTTTTGACAACGCTATGGTGCCGTACGGAGACACCACGAATTACCGGTGTTACATGCTCACATCGAGCAAGCATGCAGGGACACAGAATTCCTTAACAACAATACTGGCAGCAAATGCAGTTGCAGGAATGTCGATTCCCAGGACCATCAAACAGGCTCTCGAAGCGCCCGATAAGCAGCAGTGGCGCGAAGCCTGCAAACGAGAAATGTCGGCTCTTAGAAAAACTGGAACGTTTGAATGGGTGAAGTTACCGGACAACCGGCAGGCGATTCCAAGCAAATGGGTGTTCAATATTAAGGACAATGGACTACACAAGGCACGTGTAGTGGTTCAGGGTTTCAGACAAACCGAAGGAATTGATTATGACGCTACGTTTGCGCCTGTGATTCGGTATGAGTCGGTTAGACTATTTCTGGCAATGTCAGCCCAAAATGGTTTAACAATCCATCAGATGGATGTTGTGACAGCGTTTCTAAACTCACCAATTGATAAAGAAATTTACGTGAGACCAGTGGCGGGATATGATCAACACCCTGGTAAAGTTTGGAAGCTGAAGAGTGCCTTGTACGGATTAAAACAGTCTCCATTGCTGTGGAACGAACATATCAAAGGCACGTTAGGAAAAATGGGTTTCAATCAACACCCATCGGAGTTTGGACTATATTTCCGGAAAAGGGAAAAGGGCATGTGTTTAATTGCACTGTATGTCGATGACTTACTGATTGCGAGTGATTCAACAAAGGAGATACAAGATGTCAAGGATCATCTGTATCGGAGGTATGAAATGAAAGATCTGGGTGCAGTCCGCAAGTTTTTGGGAATGAACATAGTACAGGAGAGTAATTCGATCAGTCTGGGTTTAAAGGACTACATTGAGAAGAAAAAGGTAGAATTAAACTATAGTACTGTCAAAGACACTCACTATACGCTGCAACCGAAAGTAGACTATTACCAGGAGAACGAACCATTTCAGGATGTAACGAAGTATCAGAGTCTTATCGGAATGCTTCTATTCGTTGCCAATACGGGAAGACCAGATATTGCATTTTCGGTGTCGTTTCTATCGAGATTTTTAAAGGATCCACGTAAGATTCACTTTGAAGCGGCTGAAAGAGTCTTCCGGTATCTGTACACGACTAGAGACGTGAGGATTGTTTATCGGAAAACAAACAACAACCGCCTAAAGATTTACAGTGATGCATCGTATGCAGACAACTCGGACATGAAATCAACGTTTGGGTATATTGTAAAGTATGCAGGGGGAGCCGTCTCTTGGGGCTCTAAAAAGATTCCATGTGTGGTTCTGTCCACAGCAGAAGCTGAATACATTGCGGCAAGCGAGAGTCTTAAAGAGGTCATCTGGATAGACGAACTATTAAGATACATGGGTATACGTTGTTCCCCACATCAGTTGTTTGTGGATAATCAATCGGCATTGAAATTGTTGGATCATCCAATCAATCACTCTAAGACGAAACATATTAGAGTCAAGTTTCACTTTGTCCGTGAACACGTTGCAAAGGGCACGGTCGTCCCACAGTATCTCAACACGGAAGATCAGATCGCAGATGTAAACACAAAGATCATAGCAGGCCCCAGATTTGCATATCTCAGAAAACTGATCTTTGATGGTATCAAAGAATAGATGGATCAACTTGGTTTAAGGGGGAGTGTTGCGACGTGGCGCAGGAAGTAAACCTGTGACACACCATCAATTACTCGTGGGGGATACAAGGTATGTGCTGTCCGCACGGACAACGGTGGTGAGTTCACTAGCTATGTACTTCATGACTTC
Organism: Huiozyma sinensis; assembly: GCA_030705205.1. Classification (NCBI taxonomy): domain Eukaryota; kingdom Fungi; phylum Ascomycota; class Saccharomycetes; order Saccharomycetales; family Saccharomycetaceae; genus Huiozyma; species Huiozyma sinensis. The sequence goes on from JANIWX010000124.1 coordinate 6,111, forward strand.
TTTGCCCAACGCGGTATTGATCATCAACTGACGTTCCCACACAGCAGCTACCAGAACGGTGCTGTAGAGCGTGCCCATCGGACCTTGCAGGAACGCGTCCGCTGCCTGCTTCTCCACGGAAGGGTACCACCGTTCCTATGGTCTGAGGCACTCCGTTGTGCGGTTTATCTTTGTTGCGACGTGGCGCAAGAAGTAAACCTGTGATACATCATCAATTACGAAGTGCACCTGTTATACAAAATATGGCGACGCAGACCGAGATATAAAAGAAAAAGTTTTCTGTTAGATGAAGATATTATGTTAGCGTAAGACTCGGTTGTTGATGTGGACTAGGGTCAGACTAGATTCTTATACAAGCTATCTACTATCAGTTATTATCTAAGTATATACTCTAGTCAACCCGTTGGTTGTACCTTGCTATGATTATTAGTTAATCAGTTATTCTTGGTTAATTTCCGTTGTATTCCTTGGTTCATATTCAGAGAAGCTTCAAGGCCTGAGACAATCCAGCATGGCCTGGTTATATATGATTCGGAAGTATCTGTAGGGTGCACTTATGAATAAATCCCTCACCCGGGTTCACAGTGTTCCGTGCCGTTGTATAATTGGTGGCCAGCTAGCTATATTCGGGGACTCCCACAAATTATCCTAATAATATGTCTCAATAAGGTTTACTTGCATCCCAACCCAATTATGTTTCGTGTGAGACCTTACGGAAAAAGTCGATGTTGGTAAAGTGTATGTCTGTGGAGGACTCACTGTATCAGAGAAAAAATATTAAAAGAATTCAATTTGCATGAAGATTGAAACTGTTTCCAAGATGAGAAAACCAAATAATTAGCCAGTGATACAACGTTGATATTTGCCTTCCTATCGTGCCGAATAGTTAAAGCTTAAAATAATTCTCTTGATACGACTTCGAAATCCAAGGGTGATATTTCTTGCAGTAATATCTTTTGGAAAAGCTCTACAGGAACAGAGTTGGAATCTGGAGCAATATTTCCGTTTTGAAATACTCCTCGGTTTGCTACCTACTTTGTAACTATATCGAGGAACAGTAGATGGGATTTAATTTCTATTTGTCTAAAACTAAGAAATCAAGTATAGGCTCTCAACTACGTGTTCTTCCCTTTATATTCATGACTGACAACGTTCCGAAAATAGAATTGCCGGCTAAGAGAGTAACACAAATTATCTGTTGTTGCTACACATGATTTAGAGATCAAACATCTTCAACCACAGTTACTTCCGCTGTACAAAAAAGCTTCAACCAGCTGGGAATATTTATTACGTTTCCGAAGTTCTTGGCACACTTCCTTTCGTTGAAGAGTACCTCCAAACAGCAGCTTTTGCTTATAACACTGCGTACCAGGCGTCAATTAAATGTTCACCCTTCATGGCACTACGTGGTTACCCCGTACGGTTCCTGGGTATATTGAATCCAGTGTGGGATAAGCCGAAATATACGATTCTGCAAAAGCAGAAAAACGCCTTGCAGGGTATGGAACAATACCTCGCAGATCGAGAAGCTCAATTGATGCTCCTCCGCGACAACATCGCAAACGCACAAGACGTACAATCCACCCACTATTATGCTCGCCACCGCACACCCTTGGTGTACGCGCCCGGAGATCGTATCCATAAAGAGGCATACGTACAAAACCAAGGGGGGCGGAAATTCCACTACATGTGGTACGGGCCATTTACAGTAGAGAGTATGGTTGGCGATCAAGCAGTCCGAGTTAAACGCGGGGAGTTGTCATCTAACAAGAAACACAATGTGTTCAATATTCGAGCTGTGAAACCATTCCGTGCTTACGTCACGGGATACCAATACGTTCCACCCGCAACGCTCAAATCGATACGGCAAAACCCCGCACAGATAACTAGACTAGTGGATATCAAACCCGCAGGACCTGGCGGAGTGCCAGAGAAACAATTCATTACCATGGTGGATTCCGTGACGGAACTGGACTTGCTAAGTATACCGGAATTCTAGTCCATTTTACCTACGTCAAAGCGGATATATTTGATCGACCATTTCAAAGAGGAATCGGCTCTTAATCGTGTGGCTGTTGAGTTTAGAGGGCGTACACAATGGCGTATAGTTCTTTAACTAATTACCAACCCAGTTGAGTTGGTAATTAGTTAAAGCGTGGCTTAAGTATGCCACCACTCCAACTACTTTGTGTTGATCGTCGATTAGTTCCAGCATTGCACCTACCGCATATTGGCTGGCGTCCGTAGTAACGCGTACGCTGTGCCGACCGTCGAAGGGAACCAGTACTGGGTTGCTACTCAAAGCACTTTTCAGTTTTTGGAACGCCTCAGCTTGACTCTCCCCTCATTCGGTCTTGGCCGAAGCGTATTCGTGTAAGGGACGTGCAATGCTGCTAAATGCAGCGATGAACTTGCGATAGTAGCCGGCCGGCCCTAAAAACTGTTTACATTGGGTTGCCGTTGTTGGCGTTGTCCAGTTATTAATAGCGGCAAGTTTCGTGTTATCCATGTGAATCCCGTTGCCGTCAATCGTATGCCCTAGAAAGTGGATCTGTCGTTGGAAGAAGCTGCATTTTGATTCCTTAGCGGTTAAATGCACAGCCCGAAGACGATCGAGGACTAGGCTGAGATGTTCGGTGTGTTGCTCCTTAGATGGGGAGTAAACTAGGATGTCATCAAGGTAGACGACGACGAACTTATTAAGATAATCGCGTAGTACGTCATTCATGAGCATTTGGAACGTGGAAGGCGCGGAGGTAAGCCCAAAGAGCATCACACGCCATGCAAATTGTCCTTCATGCGTTACAAACGCCGTTTTCATACGTTCCTGATCCTTTATGGGAATCTGGTGGTATCCAGAGATCAAATCGAGGGACGAGAAGAATTTTGCTCCTGCTAACTGATCAAATAAATCGTCGATCAGTGGTAAGGGGTAACCACGTAGTGCCATGAAAGGCCAACATTTAGTCGACGCCTGGTAGGCAGTGTTATAAGCAAAAGCTGCTGTTTGGAGGTACTTCGCCCATCCTGGCCAGTTTTTGCAGAGTGTCCACCTTCAATTATTTTTGTTTGAGGTATGTTTATTTGTAGTGGAACATTTATGAAGAAAAAAAATGAAAATTCACAATTATCATTGTAGGGTTGTGTTACCATTTGGATCAAGAGACCTACAGAATACAGCACTAGAGTATGGCATTGGTAAGGTAATGGGTTCTCGGACTAAAAAGATCACGAGAGTGAGAACGATTAAATCATGTAAATACTGCTACACACACAAATTGAAATGCGATAAAGGTACGCCGTGTTCCAGGTGCCTCTCGATGGAAATGGCTGACGAATGCACTTATGGATTCAATCGAACTGATGGTGCTACTCGGAGTGCTGCGCCACTAGGTGAGGTTGCAAAGGGAGGTGTGAAAATGTGGAACGTTATTGATGAAAGTGCTCTTTATAAATCAAAGTACTTTTATCCATTTTTCACTAGCTCCATAAATGACAAAATTTTGAGTGCGGAAGCATATGGTAAGATCGCGCTTTCGGAAAATTTTGTCAGGAATGAGATTACAAACTTTGATAGATTTGATACATGCAGATTATCCGGTGAAGAAATTTTCAACTTGTTTCCGTCTGGTAAGTCGGTCGCAAGAGCCCAAGTTGAAAGCTTTTTTGAGAATATTCATCCCGTAATACCTATAATTAGCAAACAAAAGTTGTTATCGAAATTGGACAATCTCTACAAATATTTGGAGTCTGACGAGGAGGTGAGCGTATTGGATGTCTTGCTTCTTGCGGCCATCTTCTTTTGCTCAGCATACGCCAATGTGGCATCAGGCATTATACCCGATTTATTACTTTGCAATAAGTACTATGCTGCCTATAAAAGCCTTTTAGATGTGACCGGTTTCCCAATGCGACCTAATATCGAACCGCTACAGGCATTTGTGCTGGTAAATTTTGTCACTGACCCCAATATGGTCGAAGCTACCGGATATTCACCAATGCTTGTTAGAGTAGGACAACAATTGGGATTACATGAACTGTCAAAGCCTCGCTCTAAGAAGAATAAGGAATCTGCTGACCTTATTCTGCTATGGCACTATTTGTTGTTCATAGAAGGATCATCATCTGTTGTTTCTGGCTTTGGTTTCAGTACAACCCCAGAGGTGTTTCGGATGGTTCCGCTCCCAGACAAGGAGACAATTAGAGATGATAACTTTCCTATTGAATTCACCTTGGGTAGATTTACAATAAACGTACTGTTTAGAGAAATCATGGATCTAACCTCAAGGGAAGCTGTGTCTGAAGCAGAACATAAACTAGTCGTGAAACATATAGAGGAAAAGTACGTCGAGATTAATCGGCTTGTGGGGGAAATACACGAAGCTGCATTGTGTCACGATGAGTACTTTACCAGTACATTGCGAATCTTTTTGTACCGACTGCATTTAAGATACTTTGCTTTGGATACACTAAGGAATCAAAAAAACAAAGTACTCGCTAGGACTAATGGGGAACTGGAACCCGTCGAGACAAAAAATATAACATGGATTCTTGAGACTACACAAAACGTTAGGGAAGAAGTGTTGCCATTATCGTTGTTGCTGTTGCTTTACACACTAAAAAGGCTTGTACAGAAGGATATGGGCAATTTCATGTGGTATACCAAGGGATCTACTGTCATGCAATATCTTTTTGTCGTGTTGAGGGATTTGTATCAGAACCCCAGAAAGGTGTACTCTTTATGGCATTTCCCTAATTTATTCCGGTCGACAATAGATCACGATATCTCAGATATAATCAATACTGGACCGCTTTTCTACAAATACATGTTGATTGAGGAATTGCTGAAGTTGCTTGAATTTAGATTGGCACCGCTTTGGACCAAGAATGACTTGTATAAATTTGTTCTTGTGAAGACGGTCAAGGAAAAAGTATGGGCAACACATGGCGAATTCATAGCATCATTAACTGCAGAGAGAAGACAGTTGATTAAATGTAAATTGTTTTCATCAGGGACTGAGAACTTAAAAAATAGTAAGAGCATTAGTTTTGAGGACTGTCTGGTCCAGTGGAATAGCGAACCCCAGTCGTTTGATCCTGGGAAAATCCTCGTAGAGTGGCTAGAGGAATTCCGTTGATAATAACGGAAAGATGGTGTATGTATAGAGTTATGAGTAAACACATGAAGCTAATAGAATATAAAATATTGATATAGAAATTCTGCATTTCAATCTGTCCTGATTCGTGCTTGACTTTTAATGGTAGTAGGTAACACACGCAATTATTATCATTATTGTTATTATTATTTTCAATCTCCAAAATCTACGGTTTTCTTTGACTATTTGGTTTAGAGAAACATCTACCAGTAAGAATGGAGTTCTGAAACTTGGGCGGACGACCAAGATGGTGAGAGGAATACCCGTGTTTCATATCCAACATGACTTTACAGACTGCATCAAAGATGTACAAGAGGGCAAACTAGAGGAAGACAGCTTCTATATCAATAAAGACCTAACGCTAGATAAAATCAAAGAGTACAGGGTTAACATACGTTCACAAGACGACTCCGACTACGATGCAGGAGAAGGAAATACCTTCCAAAAAGTTACCCCAGACAGATACAGAGCAATATTGGATGGAGATTTGTGTTCTTTTCAAGCGTGCAATGGTGATTATTCTGCTGAAACCGAGGACACAGAGTGGACTGCTGTTGATGCCATTGACACGCCAACATCTCAGTATGTACTTGGTGACTCTAACGGAAACATACATCTGTATTATGAGCTGTTTAACCCTTTATATAAGATTGAGGGGGCGCATGCCGGTGATATTACATCAGTCAAGTTCTTCCCCAGTGGCAAGCTCATCCTGTCGGCATCAACAGATATGCGAATGAAGGTATGGTCCCTTGATGACAGGTCCAATCCAAGAACATTTGTAGGACACCAAGGTCCTATTACTGATACGGCAATTATTGATAGAGGCAGAAATGTTTTATCTAGTTCTAAAGATGGGAAGCTAAAACTATGGGAATGTGGCTCTGGGAAGGCAGTTGCCACTATGTTTAGAAAAGAGAACCCAAATGACGCTATCAATTCGATGTCGTTATTGGTTGATAACAGTCCAGGTCGGGAACAAAATAGTGGGCCATTGGAATTTGGAACCCTCGGGAAACGGGTTCTGGCGGGGCACTCTTCTGGAGTTGTTACCTTGCACGATGTCTTCAGCAAGAATGAGCAGTTACAACTGCCAAACGAATTTATGTGTGCATGTAATACTGTTGCTGCATCAGAAGGGAACCAGAATAGTATATATGCTGGCTACCAGGATGGGACTGTTGCAGAATGGGATTTAAGGTTCCCCGCAAAAAGCGTGTCAAGCATTTCATTCAATAAGGGTACCCCGATTAATACATTATACGCCACAGACCGGTTCCTGTATATTTCTTCCGAACCTGATACAAGTATAAAGCTTGATATATCGGGAGGAAATGGATCGTTCACCAGTCAGGAACCAGCTACGTTCTTAGTTTCAAATGACAATAAAGTGTCGCAATTCATTCGGACACCTCGAAAGGATAGTGTTGTTTCCGTAGGTAACCGTGGTTTCATTGCTGCATACAAGGCTTATTACAATTCGTGAGATCGCTACCTAACCTTGTATTCGACATTACATATGGCTTCCTTTTTTCTCTTTTTTCTTTTTATTTACCTGCAAGTAAATAATACAAGTGGCCTTCACAGAACAGACTGATGTTTGAAGGGGAGGTGAGAGCTGTATATCGCAATGTCAAAAAGCAAAGATACCGACTTGGATATAAAACGACAAGATGAACTACTGGACATGTTTTTTGATGAAAACTTTGTGCCTCAAGCTTTTGTAGACATACTGTTGTCTAACACCAAGTCAGATGACTTCGGGCAATTGCGTTCTATGTCGACATCGTTGCTAGCACGCTTAGACTTTTACACTAAAAGCTTAACTTCCAGGCTAGAAAACACTATATGGAATTTAGAGAAACTATCTGAAACGCTTCCGGGGACCTGGACCAACACTTCAGGTAAGGAGGAGTCAAGGTCCAAAGAAAATACTTTGGACAGTTCAGTAGGCGCAAAATCGAACTCACCGGCAGAATCGTATGGTGTTTCGAAACTAGAATACTATCTAGACACACTAGGTAGCTCAGTAAAAGCGTTGAAAACTGATTTATCCAAAATTGAGAATGATTTGGATCATATGAATGAGAAATCACACGAAGGCGAAGCTGTATTAGAGAAGTTACGTGCGCTGGGGTTAGTAAAGGAAAGATTGGACAATGTTCTACATGTTTTCATGCGGCTGAAAAGTATTCTTATCATCTCGGAAGGTAATCCTGTAGAGGCCAGTATCAAGGATGCTCTTCCAAACATTTCTTCAAGGGACTTTGAACTTTCTCTACAAACACTAGCGGAAGCAATAACGCAGTCGCTGAAAGAATCTTTAGAGAAAGAGAAGAATGATCAATTGAATAGAGAACTTTTGACGAAAATCGATAACTTTTCTGAACTGGAGTCGGTGTTCAAAGGGCTACAGCCGTTCTACGACCTCTATTCAGAGTTTGCGAATACAATCGAACGTAACGCTCAAAGTTATCTCCGCCAAAAGGATATAGTCGGCGAGTTTGGGATATAGCCACCGCTGTGCCGTATCCCAGAGTTAGGACTTGCGTCCCCCTCACGAAGAACCTGACTTTAAGTACATCACCTGAACGTATGAGTTCTGATATATAAATAAATATACGAAACACTTTTGTATTTTACCACAACTGCCAGTCCATGAGGTTTAGAAATATGCACTGGAACCTGAACTCGCATTATCTAACAATGCCTCCTCGTCATCGTTTTGTTTATGAGTTGATCTCAAAAACTCAAGACCTATGACGTATTTTAGTTTTAGGAATAACTTGGCAGGGAATATCCTGATTGCCCACTCATCTGGGCATATCCTAATCAGCACACCGACAGGGAGAGACAGCAACCCGCACCCTACAGCTGTGACCCACATTTGTTTAGTTTGTGGTGCAATGGAGAAGGGAGCACCACCATAAAACATTATCAGGGTTTGGAATGCGCCGATAATACCCATAATAACCAAAAAGTAATAGTTCCTGAACAAGTCCTGGAAAAAGTTTAAGTTGGCTTGGCTGATTCTATCTTTCCAGTGAGAAATACCGTCACATTCATCCAGTTTTCTAGACACTAGTAAGGTAAAAAACTGAAGCCAGACAAAGGTATTGAAGGTCATCGCATTCAATTGTTGCTGTTGGTGGCCTGAGATTTCTGTTTCACCTGGGAAAAAAATAGCCTGTCCATGGAAGTGTAGAGTAAATGTTACAATCAACTGCAGTACGGCCTGTCCTATTATCATTTTCCATGTTGAAGGTGTTATCAGCGGAGTCGCACGGCCCCTTGGTTTTCTCGTCATGATATTTGGATCAGGCTTATCAGTGGCCAAGGCCAAAGCCGCTAGAGTATCCATAATCAAATTAACCCACAATAGTTGAACTGCAGTCAACACAGAGGTCTCATCATCAGAGGCAACGGAGGAAACAAACGTTAGCGTAACAGCGGTGCAGTTAACGATCAACTGGAACTGGATAAACTTCTTAATGGAAATTGAAACACATCTACCCCATTTGATAGCGTTTACAATAGCGGAGAAATCATCAGTCATCAAAATAATATCAGAGGCCTCCCTTGCAACTTCGGTGCCCGAAATCCCCATAGAAAACCCAACATCTGCCAGTTTTAAGGCGGGCGCATCGTTTGTACCATCGCCGGTCACAGCAACGACCTCTCCCATACCTTTTAAGGTTTCCACCAAAAGCCTCTTATCCTCCGGTGATGATCTCGCAAGAACTCTCAAATCTGGTAGAATTTTAACACGCTCATCAAGGGAAAGTTTGCGGAATTTAGGGCCCTCCATTGCGTGTTTCGGGTTTTCAAAAGTTTTTGGAGATAATATATTACAGTTTTTGGCAATGGCTCTGGCGGTCAGAATGTTATCACCTGTCACCATTCTTACCGTTACACCAGCATCCTGACATTGGAGAACAGAATTCCTCACATCTGGGCGTAAGGGATCCATGATACCAACAATCCCATCCAGCACCAGACCCGATTCTCCTTCCGCATCTGTGGGTAAGTTTTCAGAAAGAAGCGATTCAGGTTTAGCTCGTTCCGGGTTCTCGTCGACAAACTGCTCTGGCGGCCAGGATTTTACCCCAGGAAAGTCTCTGTGTGCTACGGAGATAGCTCTTAAGGCGTTGTTTGCCAGTTTTTGGATTTCATCATTAACGGTCTTTCTCAAGGCATCATCTAGTTTCTCGCTGTATTTTCCAGAAGACTCACCGACTTGAGAGTTTCTTTTACTCTGGCATTCATTGGAGATAATCTCCGCGGCACCTTTTGCGAAGAGTCGATACAACCCTGTGTCCTTGTATTTCACCACAACCCCAGACCATTTTCTGGAACTTTCGAAAGGAATAAGTTGAGCAATCTCCGCAACGTTGAAATTTTCTTCTGGGTGGTCACGCAGACTTTGAAGTTCCCCCCATTTCAGGTCCATTGATTTTCTCGCCATATTTAATAATGCAGTTTCAGTCTTGGACCCGATATATGGTTCTTCCCTCCCCCTCGAGACCCTCTCCATCAGGATTGAATTATCATCATCGTCTCCAGATGCAGAATCAACATCATCCAATTGCGGTTCTGCATTAAACGGCGAATCCGTAGAGTTGGCACGGTAGTCCTTATTCTCAAAGGCGGTAGAGTTCAAAACCAGGTTTGCAAAGACGTCATCTCTCAATTCTGTGGAAACAAATTCTGCATCTTTGTGGAAGATCTCATGGGATGAGGTGTCGACCTCTCTATCACTGTCTGAACTATCATCGAATCTGCTGGAACCGAAGACCCCCTTAACTACAGACATTATGTTTTCCGTTAATGTCCCCGTTTTGTCCGAGCACACAGCAGTCGCGGAACCCATAGTTTCACACGCCCTTAGGACTCTAACCAGGTTACCGTCCTTAGTCATCCTTGTGGTTGCAAAGGCTAACGCCAAAGTCACCGCCAAGGGCAAACCCTCAGGAACTGCGACAACAATCACGGTAACCGATGTGATGAAGATATTCATGAATTTGGTACCCTTTTCAGCTCGGGGCAAGTCGTGGAAACGCCCGTTAGGAAGGAGCACGTAGAATAGGAATCTGATAAAGAGGACAGAAAACAGTATAATTGCTGCGACACAACCGTAGACAGAGATGCTGTCTGCTAGCTGGCTTAACCGTTCTTGTAAAGGTGTCGAATCTGTTTCCACTTTGAGCGACATCATGGTCCTGCCATAAATGGAGTTCGTGCCGACAGACGTTACCACTGCTTTCCCCAGACCGGAAAGCAATTTGGACCCTGAAATGAGCATGCAGTCGGGGACTTTGTCGCCGTCAGAATTGGCATACCCGATATCCAATGGGGTTCCACTATATTGGGAGGCAGCGTTGGTGCTGGTCATTTTGTCGAAAATTTCCAAGCATGATTTCAAGTCGTGCTTCTTGATGGTATCGGATTCCCCCGTGATTGAGGATTCGTCCGCCTCACATTCGCCTCGTACGAGGATGGAGTCCGCTGGGATTACGTCACCTGTCTGCAGGGAGATAATGTCCCCTACAAGGATGTGGTGGATGGATATTAAAACTTCGTGCCCATTCCGGATGACTATAATCTGCCTGTTTTGCTTTTTTCTATTCAATTTGGTGAACTGCAACTCCTTCTGGTAGTCGTTCAAGGCGCCCACGAAGACGACAACAGCAACAGCCATCATAATAGCGATACCTTCGATCCAGTCCACTTTCCTGATTGGGTTCCCCTCCGGGTCATACTCCACGGGCGTGTAGAAATATTCGTACATCCCGAGGGCAAACGAAACGATAGCAGCAGCCGTCAGCAACAGCATCGTTTTGTCGTTAAAGGCTTCCCATATTAAGTTCCCGAAAGTCTTTGGTAGCCTCTCTGGGATCCGGTTATCCCCGTATTTCCTGTACCGATCTGTTGACCGATGGTTCTGTGTCCCCTCCGTCTCGTCCAGTGGTACTTTGATACCGGTTTCCAGATCGGTCTTCAAGTACTTGTACAGGTTCTCCTCTTTATTCTTGAACACTTTTTTGAATGCGAGTAGTGATTTCGGGTTATGTAGCTCAGCCAGCTGGTCAGTGTCCAATTTGAACGCACCTGCACCCTCTGTGAGTTCATGGTCGTTGTGCTCCTCGTGCTCCATGACTTGCAATTGTGATATTAGCCACTTCTTTGGGAGTGAATAATAGAAAATGGAATTCTGAGTGCCTGAGACTTGGTGGGAGCAAGTAAAGCGTCAAGAGGCGATCCGAAAGGGAGTATCGTTCTCTTATTTGAGTTCAAAATTTGAATTACGCTTTCCTCAAGTCCCCCTTACCGGAAATGAAAAATTATTCACTGTCAGGGAGAAGTAGAGGATAAATAGGAAAGAGAAGGAGCAGGAAGAGAGCGAGCGAGAACCGGGGAGGCAAATCAAACAATCGAGAAAGTTAAGAAAGAGGATGGGTTATTAATCAATATATACTACGCTTTATAAGACAGCACGACAATGCACGTAGCACGGATTATGTCGGAATACGCTTAAAATCAAGGGTCTTGTCCGTTTTTCCTCTCTTCCTCTCTTCCTCTCGGATTCCGTAAAAAAGGAGGAGGAAGCTCTCGCGCTTATAGTGGGGGGGGGGGGTGCTTTAAGCGTATGCACTAAGACAAGCGATTCAGCCTCGTTTCACCTTCTCCTCTTTTGCTCCGCTTCTCTCCATCTTGCACAAGGGAGATGATGATGTGACCGTGAGCACTCTGCTACAAAGAGGGGGCGATACCCGAGCCATCTCTCTCTCTCTGCATCTAGTCAAAACCAGAAAAAAAGAAAGAAGGAAAAACGAGGCTGTGTAGGCGACCAGGAACGTGCTGATTTGTCCACTGCGTACCGTACAGTACAGTCTTGGAACCACGGGGGAGCGGGCGGGGGAGTGTGGACGATAAAGGATGCCCTTTAAAAGCCGCAACAGGCTGGACCCCACTCGCACGATTCCGTGCTGGTATGTGGAAGGGTTTGCCTGGTCTAACGCGATGAGCCAGACGGAATGAAGTTTATGCTTCAATAAGACAATCCAACCCCAGTCACAGCCCAGCTTTGTCTCTCACTTGGATATTGGAAATCCGGCTTTCGTTCGGGTCAATATCAGGGGAATCGGGAAATGAGTCTACCACCCTAAGTGATTGTTCATTGTCAGAACTTGGTTGGGGGGTATTGGGCAGCGTCTGGTCGGTCGATAACATGGTCAGGTTCGTAATGGTCAGTGTTTGCGGAGGCATCTGTTAATTTTGCGATTATGGAATCGAATATACTGTCGTCACATTCTTCATTGGGATCAATTTTGACAGACAATCTAATTGCTCACTTCACAAAGATTCACAATAAAGCTACGGTACCGTGGTGAACAGGGCTGGAAGCAAAGAAATGGATCTGCACTACGCATGTTTGAGGTATGGCAGGGTCTCCCGGCAGACGGCAATGAGTAGTGTCAATCACAGTGCCTTATGGATGGAAGATAGATAATGTAACCATACGACGCTGGAGATGGAGTCAGAGCAAAGCCCTGTTCACCACGGTACCGTAGCTTTTATTATGAATCTTTGTGAAGTGAGCAATAACGGGTTGACCAAAGGGGGGAATGGTTTTGACGTCGATTCCGGGGAGACCAGCTTTGGCACGTGCAGAGGAACGGATCGAGTCGTTCGTTGTACACTGAATTGCGTAGTAGCGTAGCAAAACTGGACCGCGTAAAACCACAGGTGATAAGGCAGCTTCGTTGTTTGAAAAACTGATATACATCCGGTACACTTTGAACGACTGGGAGTCGTACAAAGTGGGTTCGACAATCATTCAATAGCGTCAGGTTCAAACGTTCGACCACTCCATTGGATTGATGATCCCCAACGGAGGTGTAGTAGGTGTGAATTCCTTCTTCTGAAAGATAATCGCGAATGGCGTTGTTTGTGAATTCACTACCTCTGTCAAATTGAAAGGCCAATACGTTTGCCTCAAATTGGTTGCGAATGGTCCCTATCATAGTTTTCACGATGTGAAGGATGGTCGTATCACGTTTGTTGCTAAGTTTATGAACCCAGCGATAACGTGTAGCTTCATCGGTAAACGATATGAACCACGACTTCGTGTTGTTGGCTTTGGACGGGATAGGTCCGAATAGGTCTGAATGAATGTACTGGAAGTTCGAGTACTTTTCTTGGTGTTTAATTCGGGATCCTACGACGTGTGGTTGTTGGCGACTTTTCCCTTGCATGCAGTCCACGCATTGGTACTTTGCTAGATCAGTCCAGTCGACGTCGTTCAATTCCAGGTGTTGGAATGTCTTGTTTTTTTATCGATTTATACAAGTATTGAACGTTGATGTGTCCAAATAGTCGATGGATTAGATCAAGTGGGTACTTGGTTAATAATGAGTTAACCGCAGCGGTTTTCGCCGTGCTTGGGAAGTCAACGTACCGGAAAGGTAGCCAGCGGAAGGCATCGCGTGCTATAACTGTTGCCCTCATAGGCCCATTTGCACTATATAGTATATTGGCCTGAGTGTCCAGATAAACGGAATGTTTTTCCAGGTCATGGGTGCTTAGTAGGTTGTTAGTCATAGAGGGAGCATAATAGGCGTGTATTGAGATTGGTTCAATGCCGGCCATTTTTAGCATCAATGTCCCTTCAAGGGTGAACGGGATATTATGGTCGGCACTAGACGAAATCGAGATATTGTCAGACGGTGGGTGAGGATTGTGCAATAATTCTTTGTTGTTCACAACAGTAATTGCAGCCCCAGAATCGATCATAAAGTGTTGATCGGTGTTTATTGAAGACTGTGAAGAGTGCCTAAGGTGATAGTCGTCCGAATCAAACCTTAGTGCGTTTTGTTCGGTCGACGATTCGTTAGCGCTTATGTGGTTGGTACTCTTCCTCGCACTGCCTCGGTTAGTTGTTGTTCTTTTCCGAGTGTTGGAGGAAGAAGCTGTTTTGTTAGCAGAACGGTTTCTCTGCTGACATTGGTCAATAGTGTGACCGGACAAGTGACAGTACGCGCATGATCTGGGCGGATTTGTACTGTCATTTGTAGATTTTTCGGACTTGTTAGAGGAGCTTCCGGCGTTCGGCAGTGACCGTCTGCTGGGAGACCCTGCCACACCTCAAACATGCGTAGTGCAGCACCATATCTTTGCATTCAGCACTTTCTTTCAAACGCGATGAGCCAGACGGAATAAAGTTTATGGTCCAATAAGACACTCCAACCCAGTCACAACCCAGCTTTGTCTCTTACTTGGTAAAAAAATTGTAAGAGCTAAAGTCGTTTGTGATTAATTAAAGTGTGTAAGGACGCTGATATTGTGTATTTACGTCGTATACGTAAAATATGTAATGATATCAGTTATGCTTGCTTGTCTAAGCTTCCTTCGTTAGTTGGGTCCTGCATTTAGAGACGGTCTTGAAAGATGTCGGTGCAGATACCTTGGGGTTTATATATGTTCCTGATACCGGGCCATCCGCATGTCTCGAGTTCGTATACTCGCATGTCGGGTTTATAATAGTTCACAGTACTGTATTAGAGAGGGTAACGGGTCATGAGTCCATTCTCAGAGGGCGTTCCCAAATTATCCTCACAAAAACATATCATCCTATTCCTTGCATTAGTAGCTTTTTATTTGGACTAATATATGTTTCTCAATTATTTCTTGTCGATGAAATCTATTGGAAACAAAAAAATTGTAAAAATACGTCAGAACTATAAAAAGGAAGTGAAGGAATAGGTGAATTCTCTCTTTTTGGTTCTGATTTAACTCGTATGACTAATTATAGGGCATAAATAAGATAATTGAACAGTCTTTACCCTCTTTGGCTCCATCCCACAGGGCAACCAAGCCAGCAGACAGCGGCGTAGTGCAGCTCGAACCGTGTAAATAAGAATAGCGCTTAGTACAAACATATATGTTATTTTGTTATAGAAAGGAACAACCCGGAGTTGCGTTGACTTTAGAGCGCGGGGTGGTCGCGGTCCCCAAAACCAGCACCAGCAGCAGAACCAAGGAGAAGAGATGACGCGGCGACCTTTAAACAG
>JANIWX010000125.1:0-20756 GCA_030705205.1 Huiozyma sinensis
CAGATATTCCATCACTGCGTCGTCGGCCTCAATCTCGTTGTTATTGATTTTCATCAAGAGGTCGCAGGAGCAGCAGAAGATCTCCCCGTCGCAAATAGTGCAGTTGTCGGGCGGAACATACTGGTCAATGTCAAACTTGCCAGCAGCAGATTTGTTCTGTTGGAAAACTGTTTCGAATGTCGCTGTGACAAAGTTCGTTGCTTTAGTTAAATTCTTGAAGAAGTAGGTGGAAGTCATTTTAAGTAGTTTGCTTAGCTGTCGTACGATGTGGAGTTATTGCACGAAGGGAGGTTTTATGTAAAGAATGAAGAAGAGGAGAACAGAGAACGTTCTTGAGACTGCAATAAATTTATTGTACTTCAAAAATCTTTTATACGTCAAAAAAAAGGTTTTTGTGACACAAAAAAATAAGAACGATCTATTCGAACGTGAATAATAGAAAGAGATCCCGGTAAACAGTTAAGTGGTAAATCGGCATATTTTATCTTATAATTTGGTTGAAAGAAATATTTGTGAGGTAGCAAAAATCTTTCTACAGCTTATTTGACAAAAAGGGGATACCAAGTCTCTAAAGTAAGTTATCTGTCATATATCTAACTAACAACTATACAAGACGACAGACAAAAAGTGGCCAGACAGTACGTACAGTTGTAACTGACACATGCAGCAAACATTTATATATATGTGAACAAAAATGCCCTAGCTAATAGGACCATAAATCATAACTTTATATCCCACCAAAGGTACTGTATAACTTTCAAGTAGAGCTTGAACTTTATAAAGACAGATTACAGATGATCAAAACTACCCTTTAGAAGGCAAAATAAAATATACCAACATTCAAGAGAGCTGGTATTTTTTTTCAAGGTGTACATAACCGTTATATGCTCTTCAAGAACTCACCCACAATAAATATGACAAGAATTTGTTAATTGAACCTAAAGAGGGCACGCCGGATGAAATGACACTGCATACAGCAAATATCGAGATCTTGACTCCGAAAATAAAACCTTTGTTGTTAAGAACTTTTCAGTGCCTTATCTGAAGCTTTCTATGATTTTGCGCCAATCTTGCACGATCTTACACTTGTCATAAAGCAGCCTGTAAAGATGGATTAGTCTCAGAGTTAAGAGGCTATCATCGTGCAAATCAACAACCTAGTAAATTAGGAAAAATAAACATGTTAGACTCAGTTTCAAAATGTATATTATTCGTCGTTTTTTGTTTGACACAATCTGGTTGATGCTCTTTTCCCCTGAAATGAAAAAAAAGGTCTCTATCCGATTCTCTGTACCACCGCCTCTACAAAGTAGCGAATCTGGCACATTTTCCTGTATATTACTGAAACTATCGCTATCACTGCAACAATCTTTATCTGACGACTTGAAAAGGCTTTGCTGCACTACATAGTGGTCAACAGATATAGTCGGACTGTCCCGACCTGTTCGACGCAGTCAAGCCCCCGGAGTTTGTAGAACCTCATTCCCGAGCTCTGCGAGGCGAAGACAAGCTTATATACTACGGAACGCGCCCGCCACTGCAAGAAATCGAGCTCTGCCGTAGCTAATGCATCGCGTGGCAAGATCTTCCGTTTCAACTTCCCGCTGTCGATGCCTCAAGATCTGTCGCCAGAACGGGTATTTTCCGATTTTTCGCGTTTTTTTTTTCTTTTCCTCTACGCGAAATGTAAAGCTTCTGAAAAATTTCCCTTTTGAAACAAAAGTCTACCGCGAACTGGAGGAACCGTCTCGAAAACAATGGTCGCCAGGAGGAGCCGTTGGCCCGTTTCACAGTCCATCATCAAATAGGGCCTACCTCTGTGTTGTCGTTGTTACCGCTTCCTTTTTTATTTTTGGCGTCGCTCGAGGAGAGGGAGTCTTGGTATAGATGCCCAGACAGTTTTGTTTCCCTGCTTTCCTCGCGTGAGAGATTCTCGGTAGTATATATTGCCAATTAGTTCATTTAGCACGTAAAAACAAGTAACGACCTCGATTTTGTGCTCCGAGGGTAAGGAAGCTCGCACTCGTACTCGTAATACCCCTCCCCCCCTCCATTATAACACAGTAATTCAATTGCATTCATTAGGGCGAACCAAAAAATACTGCATTCTTTTAGACCAACTATTATTCATTCATTTATACCATTCCATACCAGCTACTACAACAAGTTAGGTAATATAAGAAAGTTTTAGAAGTCGCATCAATTCGAATTATGAACGAGTACAAGCCAACGGCACTCAATACAGCCGCTGCAAGTGCGGCCAGGAATGCAATGGCACGGACTAATGAGCGGGTTGCTCCCGGGATGAATGGCCCTACGAAGGCCGTAAATAAAAACGACAGACATCTGGAGCGTGTTATAGAGTCTGTCCATGACGCAACGAAAAGGTTGTCTCAACCGAATTCCTTTTTCAACAGTGCGAGCATCAACACGAAATCGTCCAAAAGAAGATCTAGAGATACTGTCGGCCCTTGGAAATTGGGCAAGACATTGGGTAAGGGATCTTCAGGTAGAGTACGTCTCGCCAAAAACATGGAAAATGGACAACTGGCTGCCATAAAAATCGTGCCTAAAAACAAGTGCTTGAAGGGCGACGCTGACAACGGTTCCTCTAACGACAACTCAACCACGCTGACCACCAACTATAGTATGGAAAACACATCAGATAAAGACGTCCCACTAAATCCGTATGGTATTGAACGTGAAATTGTTATTATGAAATTGATATCACACAGGAACGTCATGGGCTTGTTTGAAGTCTGGGAGAATAAAAATGACCTGTTCTTGGTGTTGGAATACGTCGATGGTGGGGAGCTGTTCGATTATCTGGTATCCAAAGGGAAGCTCCCCGAGTGGGAAGCGGTGCATTACTTCAAACAGATTATAGAGGGTGTTGCATTCTGTCACTCATACAATATATGTCACCGTGACTTGAAACCGGAGAACCTGCTTTTGGATAAAAAGAATAAGATAATAAAAATAGCAGATTTTGGGATGGCTGCATTGGAGCTGCCCAACAAATTGCTCGAAACTTCCTGCGGGTCCCCTCATTATGCATCTCCGGAGATTGTCATGGGAAAACCATACCACGGTGGACCAAGCGACGTCTGGTCCTGCGGGATCATTCTCTTTGCCCTGCTAACGGGCCACCTTCCATTCAACGACGATAACATCAGGAAATTGTTATTGAAAGTTCAATCAGGCAGGTTCAGATTGCCGAGAAATATATCATTGGAGGCACAAGATTTGATAGCTAAGATTTTAGTTGTTAACCCAAGACAAAGAATCAAAATAAGTGACATTCTAAAACACCCTTTGATCACCAAGTACAGACAGTTTTTCAAGGTCAAGTTCAATCAAGTGCCGAACCCTTCGGCTGCAAGCTTGAACAGTGAACACATGCTCACTCCGAATAATCTCAAGCTGGCCTCAAGGGCGGATATTGATGAATCTATACTAAGGAACCTCCAGATCTTGTGGCATGGCACCTCTCGCGAAATCATAATTGCAAAATTATTGCAATATCCTATGTCGGCGGAAAAGATATTTTATTCCCTGTTGTGGCAGTACAAGCAGAAACATTCTAGCACTATAGCCAGAAATAATAATGGTGAAGCTTCTGTGACGGAAGAGGTCGCTAAGAATTCCATACCGACACCCCCTTCATCACCCAAGCGCGAAACTGATCAAACATCTAATACGCCATCAACTTCAGCAGGTCCTGATTCGGCAGAAAACGAAAGTATCAGAAATGAAATACCATCAGCCTCCGAGAAAATAATAACACCAAGAGTAAAACAAAAATCACAGTTTAGCTTGTCCGCATTCACGGATAGCACTCTGGACAATTCGGTGAAGGTTGATATTCCAACGGTACAACCGGCTGCAATTTTCCCAGCTTCCTCATCTAAGGTTTTCAGCAGAAGTGGTTCAAGACTGCAAATGAAGAATTCGACTTCAAGAAAATCCTTAGACAAATCTGCATCGAGGAAAAGCATTGCGAAACAACCTCGCAGAACACTACAGAACTCTGAATCTAAGAGATCGCTATACTCCTTGACATCCATCTCAAAGCGCTCCGTCAATTTAAGTGAATTTCTAACGGGGGACGATGGGAAAAATGAAAGTATGAACCGTCCACCACCTTTGCCACAACTGGACTCCACAGCAGAGTTTACGATGCTTTGTGAACAAATTGTGTTTGGAGACGCACTTGACAGGATATTGGAGGAGGAAGATGAGAGTGGCGACAAGAATCTGCCCAACAGGCCAAAGTCTCATGTCCCCGACGGTAGGAACATATCTGTTGAGAACGAGTCTTCAATACTAGTGCCTCGATCGGACAAGCGCCCGTCTTCGAAAAGCGCAGTGATGGGTGTGCAACGACCTGCCTTCGATTTTTTCACGGAACCTATTGCTGAATTAGAGGAAACAACTGCCGAAAGCGATAATAGCAACCTGCCTTTGAACGATATTACAAATTCTCTCGCTGAATCTCGGGCTCCCCGCAGAAACTTGGGTCTGAAACATAAACCAGAGTTAAGAGGGATGTTTGTTGATTCCAGCGAGGGGATCCATGACACTAAGAAGAATCTAACCAATTCTAGACCAAGTCGGAAGTCATCGCTAAAGTTGAGTTCGGCTCCAAGCGGTAACGTTGCTTTAACCAAGTTTTCTTTGGATCCTAAACGTAATTTTTCACAACCAACAGCACCCTCGGTTGTCACAAAGTTGTTGTCTACGAAGAGGCGAAACTTTACAGCGTCAGATGCCATTCAAAACCACATTTCTGAGGATACAACCAAGGAGCCGAGATCTTTGATCCCACCTAATTCCACAAATGACGGTGCCATGTTACACCGACTGCTTGCCACCGCGGACCTCCATCGTCAGACCACAAGATCTACCACAGAATCAGGAGCTGGTGATCCTAGCGTATTGGCCCAATCAAGCGAGATCCATGAACCCCTCTTGGATATGCCCTCAACTTTGGCGCATGACTCTATGACTTTTTCGGACCTTTCTCACTTCTTTATTGATGGGGGAGAAAATGCAAATACATCCAACGTTAATCTTCCTTTTAAGCAGTTAGGTGAGTCAACACCACAGCGAAAGGGCTCGGCAAAGCGAAACAACACTTGTGACAGATCAATTAATACAGAGGGTTATTACTCGGATATGTCCTTAACCACCGAAATCCCAACAAAAACATTTACCGCCGAGGCTGTCCGTATTTCTTTTGCGTCCCCTAATCAACGTCCGGAAATAGAACATCAGACTGATGAAGGTCCTGACGATGAGGTGACACATCTTCCGGGAAAAAGTGCGCTACCGCAGAACACAAACTTGCAAAAAAGTGTCAACATCTTCGAAGACGCTGCATCCGATTCTACATCGTGTCTAACAACATCATCTGGAAGTGACTCCAATACACACAAAAAGGCAGTCTCCATCGACACTTTGAATAGTACAAATGTCTTAACACCCACGACTAATGTGAGAGTGAGTCTTTACAACAAGTACAACTCTCCTAAAAAGAAACTGCACCGTGAAACCACTGAGGAGTTGATTTCTAAGTTCCAGTTACCGGACTCTACTTCCAAACAACGCGCTGTGCAGAAGAGATTTTCGAATGTGTCAAATAAACGTATCTCTGATGCTATGAATCTATCGCAGAGCATGGTATCCATGTTCCGCGATTTGGATGAGGATGTTTCCTCCAACGACGTATCCCAAGCAGAGATGTTAATGGGTGGATTAGGTAAGGGTGAACTAAACGATTTGCCCCAACTTGCAGTGACTGAAGAGGCAGCTGTTGCACAGGTGCCCGAAGAGAAGAAAAGGGTGACAATGCTCTTTGACGATTACGAGGAGAAGATTGCCTCTGAAATCAGTAGAGTGGCCACTATCCAGGAACACAGCGGTGAGCACGAAGTTGAACCAAAGGTGTCAGCTGAACCGGCCCCCTTAGTGACGGAGGAGGTACAACAGAACCCGCCACAAAGGGTGAAACCTGTTAAACCAACTCAACCCTTTCTAACGGGGCAGAAGCAGTTTACACAGCCCGCCGAAACGACTAAACCTAAGGTTGTAAATATTAAAAAGATAAAGTCCGCCAAGGGGAACTGGTTTACCAAGCTATTTAGTGGTTTGAAATCGCACTCTCTCCCCGTTAATCTTTCCCAAGAGCACGTCACTACATTACCCTTCGATGATGTTCATACTATAACTTTGAGTGAATTCAGCAAGACTGATATTTCATACAAATTGCGAACTCTTGACAGGAAGACCACGAAATCAAAGGTAGAGTACGACTGTAAATTCGATAAAGGCAACTTTAAATTCGGGATCAAAATTGTTGGGGAACACACTCGCGCAGGACGCATATGGACTTCCGTTACCATAAGGAAAACTGGAAGAAGTACTGATCAGATGTCCGAGAACGCCTTTTTGGCTTTTAACAGGAAGGTTGCCGATGTTTTGAGAGATCATGAAGCTACCAGTACTTGAATATCCGTACTTAATTAGAAAATACGTAATAAATAATGATAAAAAACACCTACAATAACAAAAGAGTCAAAAACTTCTCTCCTATTGAGATACGTTGTTTAATATACAGGGAGATATTTGAATGTGATGCAAGAATTTTCTATAAAAAGAGCCCTCGATAAGAGTTACGCGAGTGTACCATTTCTATGTAACCTGATTACCTTTTACGTTGTTTTTTCCACTTGAAGGAAATATTACCCTTACTATCAACAACTTTCTTTTTGGAGCCCTTTTTCATGACTTCCTTCTGTAGCTCCATTCTTTGTTCCACCTCCTTCATTTGCTTCTCTCTTTCGAGATGCTGTTTCACTATTTTAAATTTCTTCAGTTTCTTTTTATCAAGGGAGGCCTTTGGCATGATACTTTCTGCACCTGTTGATTGAACGTTTTGTAAGTTTGCACTCAATTGCTCATTATTCAACCGGTTCTCCCTTCTCTCCAGCATGTCTTTACTAGTGTTGAAAAATTCCTCTGGCTTAAAATTTTGCAACTGGTCTTTCTCCTCCACAAACACAGTATGCTTCCCGTTTGCTTGGAACATCAATTCCTCCTGTTTCTTCTGTGCCTTGTTTGATTCGATCAGACGCAGAGTCCTCATGTAATTAGAATCTTGTGTTTTGAGCAGTTTGACTTGTTCCATGCTCAGCGACGTCTCGAGATCCCCATGACGGGACGCTATAAGCAAACCCTTGGAATCCACTTTCCGCGTGTTCATCGCATGGTAGTATTCATCAGGATTCCTCTCCTTTGTTTTGCCTCTGAGGATCTTCAGCGTGTTTTGCTTCTTGTGGAAATCCTGAGCTCTTTTGACGTAGTCCTTGTGTTTTTCTAGAAAGCCCAGTCTGGCTCTCCCAGCCAGTTGGGATCTCTCCCTGTGCTGTTTCTTCTGTACATCATGAACCAATTTGGCCATCGCTGCTTACAGGTTTGATGAGTCTCTTGATCTTCTTGGCACGCGATGACCTTCTATTGAAACGTTTCCCGATGAGATGGGATGGACCTTCAAAAATTTTCCAACTTTTAATCCAAAAAACAAACTTTGCGGGAAGTTCATCACGTGCCTGACACATGATGATGTACAGGTCCGCTTGTAAGTGTCTATGTGCACCGTTGGGGACATGGTGTGGTCAGCGCAGAATGCTTGAAGTGGTTCCCAGAGACGACCGTCGATTGTTCTTGCCGTTGTTTCTTTTTTTGCGCCAGCTTCCTCAGAGAATGTGACCTTGTTGTGATAAATCTGACGTTAAAAGGTTCTCGTGGTGTCTAGACAAACAGGGGGTATTGGCCTAAAGGACCATACGCTATGGTATTCGAAGCTGATCGTGTTGCATCCATTGTATACCCTCCGCGTTATATAAGCACTAGTCTTCTCCTCAATTGCGACACTAACAGTAACAAGAAAAATAAAATAAAACATGCCCATCGACTTACAAAGAAGAAGTAGACGTCAGAGTCGTCAATTTTAGTCTTCCAAAGTTACAAACATTTTATTGGCGCCAGACGTTGAATATCTTGTACTACCATGAGTATTGATACATTCCTTCTACCAGATTTCCAAACATGTCTCCGGTACAGCGTGCAGACGAAGAGAAATTTCATTTGCATAGCGAAACGGATTAAGAAGGCGGAGGAGAAACAAACCGATAAGAAAAACCCTGGATCAGCTTCCTTCGCTGGTGTTGAGCCGATACCGTCCATGGAGGATGATCCCAAACTTGCCGCTGAAAGAGACGAACCGCCTGCCATCCAGTTACAAAGGGCGATACATCACCACCAAATTGGTGATAAACTCGTTCTGCGATCGTCGCTTTTGAAGAAAGATTTCGCAGAGCACGTAAATCAGAAATCGAACCATCAGGAACCCGGACTTGAGATTGTGATTATTCCGGATATCAATGATATCCCAATTCGGGACCAAGGCAGTTTGGTTCGTTGGATGAGGGACAGTGCAGTGGAGAAGGCCCCGCGCATCTTTATTGGGCTGCTACAATGGGATCCGACAAAGGAGGAGACTTGCAGTGGGGAAACTGCATCCAGAGCTGGGATCAAGCATGACTCTTCGAAAGTGCCGTATGAGAAGCACTTGAAATCAAAGTTTAAGATTGACGATTGGTTGAGGCATAAGTTTTGGTTTGCATGTTCGATGCCGAAATCCGACTCGATAAATTCGTCTCTATCTAGTGGGTACTTCAGTGAAGCGGAGAGTTTGACGGATATGGGTGCCAAAAACACAGTAAGGAAGCAACGAATCGGTGATCTAGGGTACTCGGAGATCCATCTTGAACCATCGCTCCGAAGGTACGTTTTGGATGTAATGGTGCATTTGAGAATACACAGGCTTACGGTACATGGGAAGGGAGGTGGTGTACATACAGGGTGCTTAGAAGATATATTGACTTTGGCACAGTTGATGTGTTTGGACGACAACAAAGAGTTTGTTACGCCGAGGGAGATTAAGCAAGCGATGAGATGGTACTTCCCTGTACATCTAATGCTGATTACAAACCCGTTGCTGGACACTAGTATCCTATATGGGAGCAAGATACGGCTGATCGATGAGTTTCTGTCGAAAGTTGCAAGAATGAAGCAACAGAAATCGTTGGAGTTGGAAAACCCGCTAATTCTAGAGTCGTTGGTTGTCCAAGACGTACTGAGTAAAGTAGTCCCCCCTATATAACCTTCTTACCCTGGAGCCCAAAGTTCTGTATACAAGTGTTTATAACACACACACACGTACCTACGTCTTGACAACGTGACACTCACTATCTTTGTCTCTGGGTGTTCTGGATCTGTTTCGTTTTGTTGAGAAAAGAAAGTGCAATTGATGAAATAAACATACAACAGCAATTGACAACAACGATTTGGAACTTTTCAGTGTTAACAAACGCGTAGATATACACAGTGGTTATGTCTAAACAAACCGCGTACCCTTACAAGGTGCAAACAAGCGTTCCTGAACTTCAGTACGAAACGTTTGATGGTGCCAAATTCGCCTATCTGTTCTGGCCAGCCGCTGGAGGTGTCCCTGCTAAGGCACGTATTCTTTTGATCCACGGGTTTGGTGAGTACACTAAGATACAATACCGTTTAATGGACCATTTGGCTCTTGCCGGTTACGAATCGTTCACTTTCGATCAAAGAGGCGCCGGTGCCACTTCCCCTGGCAAGTTAAAGGGTTTGACCAACGAGTACTACACGTTCCATGACTTGGAACATTTTGTCAGTAAGAACCTCGCCGAGTGTCAGGAATCACATATCCCACTATTCTTATGGGGGCACTCCATGGGCGGTGGTATCTGTTTGAATTATGCGTGTCAGGGGCTACACAAGAATGAGATAGCAGGCTATGCGACCTCTGGTCCACTGCTTGTATTGCACCCACACAGTCAGCCCAACAAAGTGACCCTTGTACTGTCTCCACTTTTGGCGAAGATGCTGCCGAACGTGAGAATCGATACTGGTCTAGACCTGGAGGGGATAACCTCGGACTCTCAATACAGAACTTTTTTACAAAACGACAAACCGATGAGCGTGCCCCTGTACGGCAGTTTCAGACAAATCTACGATTTTCTAGAGCGTGGGAAGAAACTAGTCAACAGCAAGACGGGCTACGTTTCTCAAAATTTCCCACAGGACAAACCCGTGTTAATTCAACACGGCGCTGACGACACCATCAACGACCCAAGTGCGTCTGCTAATTTCATCAAGATTTGTCCAAGTAAAGATAAGATTTTGAAAACGTACCCTGGGATGAGGCACTCGATACTGTCCCTAGAGACAGATTCTAATTTTGAAGATGTCTTCCACGATCTGGAAGAATGGCTAGACAATCACTCAGAAAGACCTGCAGCGACTGCGGCCTAACAAAAAAAAAAAAGCGTGTTACAAGAACATTATCTAATACCACATAATACTATTATATAATCGTCTCTCTATAGAAAAAATGCGCTTATTCACACGCACGCATGTACGCATGCACACATGCATCTGGAAGTTCCCAAGGGCAAACTCCTGTTATCAGAATTAATAGAGAAGAACGAATACGCCTTTGCCATAATCTCGAACGCTTAGATGCCATAGTTATCAGTATCTATTATTGCCGAAGGGACTTCCCTTGCATCCCTCTTCCAGGCACACTGAAAATGGGCGGAGGATAAATGAAAAAACTCACACTTTTGATTGGTTGAAGGGGGGGACACACTTGTGCACCTGGACTTCTTGACCTCCGTAGGCCCATTTCTCAACCCCGGTGCTCCCTAAGGCTTCCTGAAACGTCAAAAAAATAAAAATAAAACAAAACCGTTGTTGAGGATTTTCGAACGGAGCCTATAATCCTCATTGGTCTGTGTAGTTCACGACGGGCTCCTTGCTGTATTGTGAAACTACTGCCGCACGCACTGTTTAACAGTGGGGGGTGGAGAATTGGAGCGAGGGGATGGGAGGCACCACGCCCTACGCAGAGAAATAGAAAGAAAGAAAGCAGCCGTGCGGCGTAGTCTCCCTTCACTCCCCGTCCCCGTCCCCACTCCCCCGGTACGGCCCCCCACGGGCCCCTCCGGCCCCTACGCTGGAAGTAGCCAGAGGGAGGGAGAATTTCATTTCCTGTTGCAGACTGACGCCTCGCCCCCGTCCTGCTACGGATCCTTCTGGGGAGGCTGGTGGGAGGACAAAAGCCAGACTCGCCCATTGTACTCTTGTGCGGGCGAGCACAATACCAGAAGGGAATAAAAATAAGGGCACACGGACGCCAAACGCCGAGCACAATGCGGGAGGGGAGGAGGGGAGGAGGGAGCCACAATGAAAAACGGAGATGAGCTTCCGGATCGGGACAGCCCGGCAAAACCACCGCACAACAATGGAGAAAATGGAGAAAAAGAGGGGAGAAACGCGTACATGCGCCATTTATCTTCGCCCACCTTGCCTACGAAACGGTGATGCTCGGTACCCGTAATAGCTGAATAATAATAGTGTGATGAAAAGGAAAATGCACGGCTGTTTGCCGGGGTTTTCTTCCGTTGCCTACAGGTGCATTTTTTCATTTGCGTATTATGTTAGTATTATTTGAAGATTACTATATATATATATATGTGTGCGTGAGCGAGTGTATATGACTTGCGGTATGTGGTGCAAACACTGTTACTTACGGTATCCTGTGGGTTGGTAGTAGTGTTATGTTTGTCAGTTATTCACAGTTCTCCCCTCTCGATACTTATATGCGTGAGTGAGTGAGTGTCTTCTTCTTCTTCTTTTTTTTATTTATTACTTCTTCTACGTAAGTGAAACCCTGTACCTGTTTTAAAACACAGAACAGATTCATTTTCGTCGACTTGTTTCTAGATTAATGCTTTGAGAAAATACTCTTACTTTCAAAAAAAAAATAGAAGAAGTTGTGATTCCCTCCCCCCTCCATTTTTAAAGGTTTTCTCTCTTCCTGAAAGCAAAAAAAGTATGGTTAACGACCATATTGCATCACAGAATACTACCACCGGTGCAAATTATGCCGATGAGGCTAGACCTGCGGATATAGTGGAAGACTCTAACTCTAAAGGTGGTCAACAACAAAAATTAGATGAATCAAATGGTGATGGTGATTTGCTAGGAATATTCGAAAGAGGCGTTCAGGATCCATTCTGTCATGACTGCGACAAAGAGGACTGCTCGATGTCTCCTACACATATGGACCAATGCAAGTGCACCAACGGCGGGAGTGTATGTTTCCCTGTCCAGGAAGAACTGAATATAAACGACGAGGCAGCGAACATGAACCTGCGTTTGAACTCAGACCCCTTCGTGCAGCCTCTAACTCCCACTGCTGATGCTAACCTCTCCACAGACGGCGTTGATCCCCTTGTAAATGAGGATCCTGAATTGACTCCAGCTACTATCGCAGACCAAGATCAGGATTTGCAAGATTTGCAGCAGTTGGCAACCCCATCTTGGACAAACCCATTCACATCCTCAGAAGTGCCGCATCAGCAACGAACCGTACTACAGAATACACCAAGGGCACTCCGAAAAGCACAGACACTGTCGTACATGCCACAGTACCATATAAGAAATAACAGCGCCAACGACAGAGATTTGAGAAGTAGCACCGCTGGGTCTAGTGGTGGCGGCAATAATAATAATAATAATAATAATACGATAACAATGTCACCAAACCTCCTGAGGAGGTCCAGGACAAACAGCAGTTCACTGATACAGCACTTATCCACAAGGAAGTCTGTAACGTCAAAACCTTTGCAGAAAAGTGTATCGATAAGTTTCCCATCGTTGTCGCAGAATCCATGGGAGGCAGTCAAGAGTCGCAACGCATCCAAGAGCGGTAACAGCAACAATGATACCGCTACCGCAGCAAACAGCGACGGGTCAATGATCTTCTCCCAAAGACCCAGGTTCTCCACTCAATCATCCTCGTCATCGTCCTTTTTGACACACTTGTACGGGCTCGAGAAGTATGTCTCCTCGGACTTGGACGCTCTTTCGACAAAGGACTACTACCAGGACACAGCAGACAGGGACACGAGAGAGGACCTGAGACGGCCGTCGTTGATGACAAAAAGCACAACAAGGTCCGTGTCATTCGATAACTACAACGGTAAGCCCATTGACCTCAACGATATCAACTTCAGTTCTCAATCAGACTTAAACCTGTCAAACTATGAGTTTACCAACAGGAGGAAAAGACGACAATCGTACATCGAGAAATCGTTGTCCAACTCCTTCTCGCAAAATATCTGACACCACGGGTAACAAACAATACAAACTGATATACTTTTTTTTTGAGAGCAGGCGACCCCGGTTGACTTCGAACATTCACATTATTCATATTCATACTACTTTGTTTCAGTAATCTTTTCTATTCTTTCTTTCTTTCTTTTTCTCTATTGGTATAGGTTATTTATCTATACTATATATTAGGCTTTCTCCAGTTCATATCATTCAGTATCATTAGCATTGAGTTTCTTGCTAAACCACCTGCCGAAATTGAAACCGGACTTGGTCTCCCCTTTACCGTGCGTACCAGTACCAGTATCCCTAGCTGCCGTTGTATCACCCTTGATCATTCTCGTCAGTTTTTCAGATGTCAGTTTTGACAGAGTCCGTTTGGGTACCGTCGCACTGTCCCCCGCACTACTCGGCGTTCTGGAACTCGACAGCTGAACAGGCGATTGACGGGAGTCCCTGTGGTCGTTAGGAGGTGCACAGTATTGAGAGTAGTCGAAACCTTCGTTTCCACCATCAAACACTCTTTTGAACCGTGACCTCCGAGCAAAAGTATCATCTCTGTCGAAAACCACATGACTGTCCGCCGTTATATACAGTCGTGAAGCAAGTAATTGAGAATACTCCTGGTTGCCCAGGATCGCCTCTGCTGGATGCTCGTAGTCGGTCAAGACATTCATCAAACGTTCAAGCTTATGGCCCAACAATGATGCCTCTTGTAACACACTTTCAAGAGCACCAGCCTCATCCCCTCGGGATTTCAACTTTGTGCTTGACTCAACACTCAGACCATCTTTCTCATCTTGCTCGTTGCCATTCAGATCGAGCTTTTGCATGAAGTCATCACCAAATATGTCAGTGTTATTTTCTGTGATCTTTTCGAACTCCAACTCACCTATTGCAGCAATCTGGCTTCTTCTCACATTCAAAATTTCATCCGCTTTTGGCGTAGCCTCTCGCTCAGGATTAGTCTTATTTAGCAAGTCCACAAAATCAGAAAACCTCAAATACTTATCAATCAGATACGGGATAGACGGTAGTTCCTTCAGAATTGAGGCGTCAACCATAAGTTTCGGTCTCACCAGGTTTTTGCTCAACTTCAATCTTGCCTCATTGAAATCTAGCTTCTTTTCGGTCACTTTATCGACATACTCGAGTAATTCATTCTCGTGTGCATCGATGAACCCGTTCATAATAGGCATCCAGGGCTCCTTTTGACCAAACGGCGTCAAAGTCGACAAACCCAACAATACTTTTGTGATCAAAGTCACGGTTCTTCTGGTTTCGTCTGTCAAATGATACTCGGTGAGGTTGAATAGTTTAGGATTGAGAATTACAGGACAAAAAAATCTCAGGAATAAGATACCGGAGACCCCTTGTAAGTTCACCTGTGATGTACCATCAATACACGTTCTCTCCAAGAATCTTCTCATGTTCTTCAATTGCCTTTTGATCTCTTCAGGTAGATCATTGCTTGTCTCATAGATTACCCTCCAGAGTCTACCAGCCCACTTAGTCAGTCGTTTTCGATTCTCTTCAACAGTCTTCGAAAGCTCGGCACCATCCAGTTTAATGCGGGAGGAATCAATCTCGCATGATTTGCGTTCCCTTATAATGGCCCGAAGAATACCGCCAATTGATTTTTCCAAGTACTCGGAACCCACTCTATAAAAGTATATCTCTACCGACTTTGTAAAGATTGAGTTGCCTCGGAATAGGGAGTTGTAAATGTGAACGTTCGTTAAATTATTGCTGGAATTTTTCAGTACCGCCTTATCTATGCTGGCCATTTCATTCTCCAACAGCGTTTGAAACCATTCATCTTCCCTACCAACAGACTGAAACACATCTAAACAAGTTTGGGAGACGTCACACAGTTGCAATGAACCTTCTTCGGAGCTCATGTAATGATAAATACGCTCCGTAATATGGGCAAGGCTTAGCTTGCTCAAAAGCTTTTCAAACTGGACAAAGTTAACTGGTGGCAGAACAAAGTTCAAATTTGAGTTAATCTTGAAACACAGATTCCCCAGTTGGAAGTTTTTGTTTTCGCAGGAGAATAATGGCCTTCGCGTTTCATTAAGATAATCTTGAGAATTAAGCATATCTTGTGTGAAATCAATAATGGCGAGAGTTTTGGAACTTGGATTCCCTGTCGTACTAAACTTTGTTTGTTGAAGACGGAGCGAGATGTCCTTTACATCCACTGTTTCGTTGAATTCATATTCCTCTCTCCAGAACGGGGTATTTGTATTACACACCAACGGTGTTCTTGCTACCACACGATCCCAAAGAAGTATCTCAACCTGAAGACCATATCCAGACTCATGGTTGGTATCAAGGTTTATCCCTTCCAAATTTGCTTCGAGAACAGATATCTTGAACTTGTTAGCAACTCTTAGTTCGTTTGATTTATCAGAGCCAGTTAAAGACAGACGCTCGGCAATAGCAAATGATTTCAAAGCTACTAACCAATCTTCCATATCAATCCTCAGTGGGAACTGCAAAATGAGACTTTCCGGAGTATTATTATTCACCTTGCCATACAGGGTTTCTTTGTCAAAGAGCTGTAATTGTTGTCTTAATTGGGGGAGTGCATCTAAAATCAAGCAATGACCATTCTGGAAAAGTGACGGACTCAGAATGGAAATTTCAGATCGAAGTAACTGTTTAGTGTCTATCGAAAATATTACAGCACCATCGTTTTGGCAAATAAATTTAACAGATCCATCGGAGCTCAACACACCCATGACTGAGAGCCAGTCGTAGTCACAAGTCTGATCGCATAGTGATGGTTTTGGAAAGTTGGATAGTACCGCGTTATCAAGCTTTTTTGCAACCACGCTCTGCGGGATTGGGCCAAAAACATTCAACTGACACACCAACAAGTTTTCAGGATTACTTTTATGTCCCTTCGATACCGGGTATTTGAACAGCGTAATTTTGTTGAATATCCCATCTCTTCTCAAAGCACTCCACCATGTCAGGGCTGAAAAGAGTTCTTTGAATTTAATTGGGCTAAGTGCCTGTAAATAATAGTTAGTCTGCTCTTGATTACTCACTTCTATACGAAGCATCGGGATTGCTTGCTTGGAATTGAGAATCTGAATGGAGCATTGTTGCAGGTTCCTGACAATAGCGTGTTTTGATAAAGAATCCTCTTGCTTGAATGCAATTACGGCAGTCTCTAACCCTTTCGCGGTTCGTCCCTCCATCATATGCATCAAGGCACCATCTGAAGTTATTCTTAAGTAGTGCGTTTTCCAATCATTTAGCGAAAACTTGCTGCACCATTGTATCTCACCTTCAAACGTCCCCTTAAGTTTCGAAATGCTTGCTGTGTATCCATCTTGGCTCAATTCTTTTCGTGACCTCATTGTCAAGGTGGAACTTGACTGTGTTTCGCGTACAACCCTCCGTATCTCAGTATTGAACCCGACGGGATTTATGCAGAACTAATAACCAAACGCAAGGGACGGCTTTCAGTTAGAATGCTGGCAATGTCTTTTCTTACAAGGCGCCTTATAGTACTGATTGATGAGAATCTCGACACTGCTCTCTAGGGTTTGCCTTTAGAATAGCTGGATAATCATTTTAGAGTGTTCACATGACTTTTTTTTTTTACTACAATTCTATCACTGTCTGGTTAGCGCCGCAGGAATATCTGCGGTAGAACAGATAGGAAGCATCCCTCAACACAACATCATAATATATCATGCCTAATATAACACGTAACTATCTCTTGCAATATTGAAAAGTTCAACGATCAGATTCCCTTCTGTTTTACTCTCAACCATCCGAAGCTGCTTTATATATAATTGCAACGCATGGCATTGCACTATTTATCGCAGTAACAATTTTAACGTGGAATGAATAGATCATGTCCACTGAATGGAACTGAAAAAGAAGCTACTAGGCATGGTTAACATGTTACACTATCTTTTCAGGTAGTAGAAACACGATAAGAACTACAAAGAAGATGGACCCAGAAAAAGAATTACTGTTTCAAGAGGATGAGGTGAACTAGAGATGGAACATTTTCGTATCAGACTAAGTAATTTTCGCATTCCACTGAACACCTATAATGGAACTAGGCGTGTCCCAGGTTGCTCAGTCCTAGATCGCAAATTATATCATCATGAAAAATGTTGCAAGAAATTTCTAAAACAGTATTGAGCCCATTCGAGGTTTTCTCAATTCATAAGCATTTCATCTGAAATAACTTGTTAAATCATAAATACCGGATGGTCTTTGTTGATATTTCTCTTACCAATATTCACGAACATTTCAAAGGAACCAAACGATAACTGGGACTGAAGATAGTACAAGAAGAAAATTCTTCCAATTTTTATAGTTCTTTTTTTTTCAATGTTTTTCAAAACAAACGGGACAAAAAAAATTATTAATAACCCAGACATTTTACATTTTATTTTTGTTTTTTCTCAAAATATTTTTACGCTTTTAATAATTTCCCCCTTTAGGAAGTTGTTTTAGGCGGAAAACAGAGGGAGAGGAGAGGGCCGCGGCACCGTCTCTCCTTCCAAGCAACCATTTCCTCCCAGCAGTTCCCAGAGAGTCTAGGCAGCATTCCCTGCCTGTGTCTCACCTTTTCCTTCCCGTCGGGCTCGGAACGCTTTCACCAAGCAAGCAATAATATCTCGAAAAATTTCCATTGCTTCAGGTTTTAATTAGACTATTAGTTGAAGATAGCTCTTAGTCCTCAAATTCCGACTTGTTAAGCCCCAAGTAACCAAATACACCATCAAAGAAATGTCCACCGATTCTATTGTCAAAGCCTCTAACTGGAGATTGGTCGAAGTTGGCCGTGTCGTTTTGATCCAATCTACTGGTAAGTTGGCTGCCATTGTTGAAATTATCGACCAAAGAAAGGTATGTTATGATCCCTATGAATTGCAAATTATATGAGTTCTATGAAAGGACAGGAGAGAGCTAAAGACTCTGGAAACCTAATGTAACCGTCAAGTCTCGCTTCCAGTACTTGGGAAACTAAGAAGCGATGTAGATATGCGCCAAGCATGCTGTGTTGTTGTACTGGTTGAAGTGTAAAGTGGTTGCGCACTCGCCTAATGCTTTCATTAACTCATAGACCCATGCTAGATTAAAGGTTCAAGTTACTAACAGTTTTTCTATTAACTACTATTATGTTAATGATTTTTTTTTTTAGGTTCTAGTTGATGGTCCAGAATCCGGCGTTCCACGTCAATCTGTCAACTTGAGTCAGATTGTTCTAACTCCATTGACTTTCTCTTTGACCAGAGGTGCCAGAACTTCCACCGTTTCTAAGAAGTGGACCGCTGCTGGTGTCAGTGACAAATGGGCTGCCTCTTCTTGGGCCAAGAAGATTGCTCAACGTCAAAGAAGAGCTACATTGACCGACTTTGAAAGATTCCAAGTTATGGTTTTGAGAAAGCAAAAGAGATACGCTGTCAAGAAGACTTTGGCCAAGGCTTAAATGTTTTTCCTGCTAGCATCTTCTACATTATATATAATATAACATGCTTTATATGTAATATTTCAATATCAATTCTGTACCGTAACTGATAAATAGGAGGTTAACGGAGTTGATACAAGTTCTAATAAAACGTTTATTATCAGAGATTCCCGATTTTTTTCATTTTATTGATCCATGCCTGTTTCGGTATGTTTCGGTATATTCACTAGCAATGAATATAAGGGCAAAGATATAGTTTACTTCTGTGTAGGTGCGAATAGTACTGTGTGTGGACCATCTGCAACGGATTCAAAGACACTTTAATGCCTTGTGACTATCACCAACAATGTTTGATGGCCAACCAGAGTCAGATAGGACAACAAATGTTGATGTCATATCAGTTCAGCGAACAAAGATGAAATATCGAAGCAAGCTTGCAACCAAAAACGCATTTTACATTAAGTTGCAGTGCATCTCAAAGGCTCAAACACGTAGATGTTTCCCTAATGATAAGAACTAAGGGTATGTTGATATCATCACAAGGAGTTGTACTTACTATCATCATTTGTTCACAATTACAACTACCTCTTTGTTTCATTATGAGGACTCCATAGGTCAATGCATTCTTGTTAAACTTGTTTATGATCCCTAGAGAAAAAGTTCATCTCACCCATTGGGTTCCATGGGCTTTTTTTTAAAGAGAGTGTTGAACTCTCTAAAAATATATGAGGTTGGCGATGTGACAGTAGTCGCGGCACAACCAAAAACAATCAACGCGGAAAATGTAACCAGCCCCCAAAGTTCCAAAGAAAATGAGAACAATCTACAAAAGCCAGAGACAGGCATCAAAGAGAGCTTAGTGGAGGATGAGCACATGAACATTAAGATTGCGTTCAAACGTGCGATTGACAAGCCTAATGATACTGAACCAGACGAAGCCATTAAACAATTGACCCGTGACGAGAACGCAACTGAGACAATTCCGTTGTCGTCGAAGATCGATGACATCATACCGTACAGTGGAGCTGACCTAAAACAAAGATTATCCAAACTGAAGGAGTCTCGAGTTGTTGACGAGTTAGTGAACGAATACTTGGGTGTGTACGAAGATGAACTGGTTGAGTACATCTTTTATAATATTCGGGAGAGCAAGAGTAAAGAGGTTTTATTTGAGGACCTAAAGGAAACTTTTGATGAAGACGCAACCAGAATTGTTGATACCATTTGGAAAAGAGAAGAATTCCACTAGATAGATCCCGTCCTCAGTATGGGGGGGTTGAAAGAAGAAGGATACGCCTGCGGTTGTTATTTACCCAGATCTTGGTATTTTCACTGAACTGGTGATGGTCCAGGTAGTGCCTATTACATCCAAGATAGCTTTTTACGGTGTATCCAAATCGTATCACCGACTAGCAGATCTATCTAGATTTAATTGTACTGTTTCAAGCATTAGCAAAGTAATGAGTCGGTGGGTGTGATTTCTCTGGCATATGCTCTTATCAAGATGCACTAGCACCCAACCAGTGTTTACTACAAATGGCCCCCCAAAATTACAGCAATTTCCGTTTATATCTAATATCTGGCGTCTATTCTTCAACTCCGGCTCTTTCAAAGCGGTTAGCGTTTTTGTGTCACAAAAACCTTTTTTTTGACGTATAAAAGATTTTTGAAGTACAATAAATTTATTGGACTCTCAAGAACATTCTCTGTTCTCCTCTTCTTCATTCTTTACATAAAACCTCCCATCGTGCAATAACTCCACATCGTACGACAGCCAAGCAAACTACTTAAAATGACTTCCACCTACTTCTTCAACAATTTAACTAAAGCAACGAACTTTGTCACAGCGACATTCGAAACAGTTTTCCAACAGAATAAATCTGCTACTGGCAAGTTTGACATTGACCAGTATGTTCCGCCCGACAACTGCACTATTTGCGACGGGGAGATCCTCTGCTGCTCCTGCGACCTCTTGATGAAAATCAATAACAACGAGATTGAGGCCGACGACGCAGTGATGGAATATCTG
>JANIWX010000126.1:0-20201 GCA_030705205.1 Huiozyma sinensis
ACGGATTCCAACCATTGGAATCCTCGTCTCTCTTCCTTTATATATTCTCTTTCTATATATTCCTTATATAGAGAGGAGGGACAACTGATCATTGTTTAGACTCTTATATACCTTAAGGTCTACTCGAAACATTAATTATCCTAGACGCTATCTTATAGAAAAATTGAAAATTTAGCTCGTATGGCGCAGCGGTAGCGCAGCAGATTGCAAATCTGTTGGTCCTTAGTTCAATCCTGAGTGCGAGCTTTTTCATTTTTTGACTAGTTAAAAAACATAAGAACTTGAGGTCATTTGTAGAACAATCAAGATGACAAGTATAGTATAGAATGAGGCACTTGTTAATATTAAATAGGACAATTTAAAGAGTTACACAACGATCAAATATCCCACTCGAGTGACCGGTTAATAATGGTTTAGCCTCCAAAGCCTGACTTTACCCTGTTCGTTACCTACAGCTAGCATTTCTCCATGAGACGAAAATGCCACAGTAGTAACTTTACCAAAGGGGGTACCAGACGTAGGCCAGTTTTTGAATACTGTAAACGAGGGAAGATGAATTAATCTCAAAGCATCTTTAACCGCCCTTGAGCCTATGCATAATATCTGACCGTCCGGAGAGAATTGTAGAGACGATATTGTGGTGGTTAAATGGTCCATCACGGCAACGGGCTTCATGTTTCCATTGAACAAAGATCCCCCGTTTCTCTCGTAAATGTTAACAAACCCGCTCTCACTTCCAATAGCTAGCCATCTATTCGCGCGTACGTTCTTGGTGGACAGCAAATGGTCGCTATTGGTACCACCACCCACCTGAATCGTTGTAATCCCAATGCCACCCTCATCCTTCCATCTGGTCAACACTTCACCGTTGTTGTTTAGATCGAATTCCCATACTTCACCGTACGTGTTGGCGACAATCAAAATTGTCCTGAACTTCCCCTTCCCCAATGGCTTATAATCGATGCAAAAATCCACAAGCAGCCCTTCGATCTTACAGCCGAGCATCCATAGACCAGAAACGGAGTTCAACACGTTGATCCATCCATTGTTACCCTGGAGACATATGATACCATGAGTTTGATGAGTCGCGGAGTTGAAGAAATGACCCACTTTGAATTTTTCGAAGGATCTTTGAGTGTTCTCATGGCCGTAAAGTCTTGAAAACTTTTCGACTTTAGCGACAGAGTTTGCGCTGTTATTTGTGTTATTGGACAGGTCCCAAGAGTGCATGTACCTTCTTCTACCACCTGTAAAGATCCTCTGCTGGCTTTCACTTGGAGAGACGTAGAACGTACACGATTGAATCGGGGTGTCTCTTAAATGAAGACTTGTCACAAGATGGTTATTCTTACCATCGATATGGTATATCCTTAATGTTTTATCGTACCCACCAGTTAGTAGCAATGGTTTCGTAGGATGGAAGGATAGGGACTGTATCGCGGAACGAGATGGGTGCGAGGCGTTAGCGTCCTTCAAACGCAAAATATCCAAGGAAACGGGCGGCAATAGCTTAGTGCTTGACACGTCCTTATAATTGTAAGTTGATTGCAAGATCTTGGATAAAGCGTATACGTCCCCATCGACAACTTGTTCGCCAGTTTCCTCTGTCTCCTCGTCACTGCTAGCATCACCATCTTTTTCGTCCACATCTGGTTCGTCAGCCCATTTGGGTCTAGGGTAAATTTTCTCAAATTGAGTTCTCAGCCTGCGAATGTAGTCAGTACCGGTGATCTTATTTTCAGTGTACGAATGTCTCAATTTCTTCGTCTTGTGTGTCTCTGTGATGGGCACGCGCAATTGCTCGTCATCTGAATCCTCCCACGCATTCTCCTCCTCAGAGGCACTGTCCTCGCTCTCTTCCACATCGACCTCCATCTTATCCTCATCAGCGTCAGCCTCTTCTTCACCGTCATCGACGAAGAACAGTTGGTCGTCCCCGACGGCAGTCATCTCATCGTTCGCCTCCTCCTCGTCATTCTCCTCACCGTCCTGCACCTGTTCTTGTTCCTGGAAGACATTCTCCAACTCGAAGTCCTCGAGATTGGACTGGAAGTCAGAAGTGTCACCAAAGACCAACTTCGCCAGAAACTCTTCCTCGTTGTCGGGAGGAGCAATGTCCTCCACCGCGGGCCTGCTAACAGTAGTGGCACTCATATATATTTTTTTTATTCTAATCCCCTGGCAGTGGTCTCTCCTAAATATAAACTGCTACAAACAGAGCGGAATCCTCTCTACCCTCCAAAACACAGACGTTAGTGCAAGACCAAGAAGCGATGACCTGCCTCATCTCTCGTTCTGCAAAATAAATTCCAAAAAAATTTTCTTCCAAAAAATTGTTCAAACTTCACTTCAAACAGAGAGTGAGAGAGAGGGAGAACTGACAAAGATCCGGCGCAGTGGATGACACCAGGCCCGTGTTAGCTAGCGCGCAATTGCTCCATGGAGGAGACTGTGCAGCTTCCCTGCCATATTAGTGTTCCGTCAAGCCGAGGTGTTCCGCGTGGAATTTCGCGTGCTGTGGTACGAAAGTGCTCACGAAGTAGTACGAGTGGTCGAATCCCGCTACTATGTTTAGCTCGATTTTGTTTGCCCATGGCGTGTCTTGCGATGCCTCGACTATAGACTGCGGCTTCAATTGTTCCTCGTAGAACGGGTCTGCGTCGCCGACGTGGATCAGGATGTGTTTCCCCTCCTCGCGTGGGGTCTGCTTAATCAACTCGCAAGGGTCGTGGAGGTCCCACTCCGTCTTGGACCCCAAATACCCGTTGAACGCCTTCTGGCCCCAGGGGACATTCTTTGGGTTTACAACGGGGGCAAACGCGGAGCAGGATTTGTAGTGTGCCTGTTGTTTTAGAAACCCGCACAGAGCACCGTACCCACCCATGGAATGGCCAGTGATCGAGACGTTCTCCAAGAAATCGATGTGCTTCCCCGTCTCGGCAAAATGTTGATCCAACGCCCTTGGCAACTCC
Source organism: Huiozyma sinensis (assembly GCA_030705205.1). Classification (NCBI taxonomy): domain Eukaryota; kingdom Fungi; phylum Ascomycota; class Saccharomycetes; order Saccharomycetales; family Saccharomycetaceae; genus Huiozyma; species Huiozyma sinensis. The sequence continues at coordinate 2,973 of JANIWX010000126.1, forward strand.
TCATGGACATACGTGTACATATTGTAGTTCTTGCTGTATGGTTCCCTCGTAGCATCGACGTAGAAACTTGCACCGTGTCCGAAATCCCAACTACCCTCTGGGTCCCCTGGGACATCGTCGCCTCTTGGTGACGTATCTGGGAAAACGACTACAAACCCGTACTTATCCGCTTGGAATTGCCACATCGCCTTCTCGGATGCGTTCTGCGGAGTGCATGTGAGCCCAGAGAGGTAATAGATCGTGGGGATAGCTTTCATCAGGGCCTCGTTGCCCCTGACACACTGCCAGTACTGTTTGGGCAAGTAGACGTTGACGTCCATTGTGGTGCCCGTCGACTCGGACTCATGGGACATCCTGAAGAGCTTCCCGTTGCAAACATTGATCTTCTGTTTCACTGTGAACGTCATATTCTCTGGTCAGAGATACCACTGCTGACCTCTACACGCACACACAGAAGACACTCTCAAAGGTAAAGGGATCCCTTGCCCCATCACGAACCAACTCTTGACATTTTAAAAGTGTTTGAATAAAAAGGCAGCAAGAGGGTCCGTTGCACGTTAGCCTGCCTCTGATCGAGTCCTTTGGCGCGTCACAACGTCCTCGTAGTAAAGGTAGGTTGTGCCTCCTACCCCTTGTGCTGGACTCGTACTTCTGTTAAAGCTATATTCGTATCCGTATATACACTGTATTGGTCTTGTTCCTAGGTGCAAAGGTTGCCAGAGCTAGATGGAGGGTCTCCCCCCCCCTCCCCACACTTAATCTTGTCCCCCCTGGTAGGGCCCCTTCGTGGGCCCTACTGCAGCCTCACTCAATTTCCTCCTCTGTTCCACTTTCCAAAGCATGTACGTAGTGTAGTCGTTAAAGAACCCGTCGAGTTTCCCGCCGTTGCGGTCCCACATCTCCTTGGTGAGCGTCCCCTTTGGGACTGGCTTCCCATGCAGTCTCCCACTTATCACGCTCTGCGGGAACAAACACCTCCACCAGCCGTTCTTATCCCAAAGTGACACACCCTTCACGTCGTTGCATTGGGCAAACTGTCTCTCCGTGGGGACTGGCCAGCTATACACCCCCGTGACGTTCGGAATCGCGCTTGGTGGGAACAAGTCGAACGGATTGCCCCCCAGGCCCCCCAGGGGGAACATCCTGGGGAACAACTCCCCGTTCAGCAACGCACCAGGCCACAACCCACTCGGGTGCAACCCGCCCGTGTAGTTGAACAACCAGAGTTCCTTGAAGTCTGGGTCAAACTCGTCGTCCGTACTCGTCAAATCTATATCCTCCATTGCCGGTGTGGGGGATGCTCCGAAGTTGAACAGACACTTCTCGCCCGACCCCTTTCCAACTTCCATCAATACACATCTTATATACGAACGCAAGGTACTATGCAACACCCGATGACAATAATCACGACACCACGTTGTGACAAGCCCCTGTGGCGATCCCGTCTCAGTCGCTCTCCGTGTCTATATCTATCTGTACAGCACCGGAGGAACTTGCCAGCGACCCGCCATCACGGGCCGCGTCAACCTGAGCTGGCGTGAACACCTCTGTCACGTACCTCACTTTGTTCTGCGCGACGAGCTCTGCCAAGTTCTTCGTCCGTGGTATCATCTCCCCCAAGAAGGCGTACTGGTTCCGCACGGCCACGCAGTCCGCGATGTCCATGTACTCGAGACGCAGCGCGGGAGCATCGCCATCGCCTTCGGCCCCCGCAGTGGAGGGCGCATTCCTGTAAGCGGACACGCTGAGGGAGTCCCCGCACAGCTGCTGGATGAAGTACTGGGTGACAAACGCAGTTGCAGCAAGAGCCTCCGGCGACGTGTCCATGTACTCTGGATCGTTCTTCGCTATGCGCTCCACACGCTCTACATCTGGTTCCAACGACATTGGCGCAGGTGAGACGGCAAGAGTCGGAGATGGTGACTGTCTCAGTCGAAACGGTGGTGCTCTTGTTGCAGTTGACGGTATTTTTTACTTCAATAGAGAGAGAGAGGGAGCGACAGGACGGTCTACTGTCTACTTTGCACTCGCATCTTCAAGCCACTACCACTAAGCTCTGCTGAGGGGAGCAAGAGATAGCACTCTCGTTGCCGTTGAGTCAACCCAGTGTGTGAACAGTGATGGTCGATGCGCGGTTTCTTGTCGTCTGTGCGAGACACCGCAGACGGTGGGTGGGTGTTCCCACAGTTCTTCCAACTTCCTGTTCCACAGTTACCGTCGTCTTGTTCCTCTGCTCTTCGTTATCATCGGTGCGCGATGCCTCGATGCCTCTCGAGGTGAGCTCCTCTTATATAAAGTAAACGGACAGTCCGCGACGGATAGGAGCCTCCCTTTTGTCGTGGTTGTGGTTGTGGTTGTGGTAGCAGTAGAAGTCCCTTCTTTGTAATGCTCAACAGGGTGCTCAGACGCAACATGACCGCTCAATCGCTCGGCAAAGTGATCCCTAACAAGTACTTCTCGCAGAACAATGCGAAGGATGTCTGGTCGCTGACTAACGAGTCCGCCGCGGCGGCGGCCAAGAACAGCAAGAACAGCGGTCGCGAGATGATTAACATGGGCCAAGGGTTCTTCTCGTACTCGCCACCGCACTTCGCAATCAGTGACGTGCAACAGGCTCTGGAGATACCGCTTGCGAACCAGTACTCCCCCACTAGGGGTAGACCAAACCTTATCAAGGCTCTGGTCGACCTGTACACGCCTCTGTACGGCCAGCAACTGTCCGCGGACAACATCACCGTGCACACGGGTGCCAACGAGGCGATCTTCTCCTGTCTCATGGGGTTGCTGAACAAGGGCGACGAGGTGATCGTGTTCGAACCGTTCTTCGACCAGTACATCTCCAACATCGAACTCGCCGGAGGGGTCGTCAGGTACGTCCCCATAAACCCGCCTCGGGAACTCGACGACAGGGTCACGCGTGGCACAGAGTGGGAGATCGACTGGGATATCCTCGAGAAGACGATCAACAGCAGGACCAAGTGCATCATCATCAACACCCCGCACAACCCGATCGGGAAGGTGTTCACCAGGGAGGAGTTGCTCAGACTGGGGAAGATCTGCGTGGACAACAACATCGTGATCATCTCAGATGAAGTTTACGAGCATCTGTACTTCTCGGATGAGTTCCCCAGAATTGCGACTCTGTCCCCAGAGATCGGACAGCTGACCTTTGCGGTCGGGTCCGCGGGGAAGACGTTCGCAGCAACAGGTTGGAGGATTGGCTGGACTGTGTCGTTGAACAAAGAACTTCTCAATTACGTCGCAAAGGCGCACACAAGGATCTGCTTCTCCTCGCCATCGCCATTCCAGGAGGCGATTGCCCACGCACTGCCGGAAGCGCAGAAGATTGGTTACTTCGAAACAATGAGACAGGAGTACATCCAGAAGTTCAAGATCTTTACCGCAGTGTTCGACGAATTGAATATGCCTTACACCGTCGCAGAGGGCTCGTACTTCATTTGCGTCAACTTCTCAAAGGTCAAGATCCCGGAGGACTACGTCTTCCCACAGGAATTAAAGGGGAAGGCAAAGGATTTCAGGATCTCGTACTGGCTCATGAACGAACTCGGCGTTGTCGCCATCCCCCCCACAGAGTTCTACATCAAAGAACACGAAAAGGCAGCAGAAAACCTGCTGAGATTCGCCGTCTGTAAGGACGACGAATTCTTGCACAAGGCTGTCGACCGTCTACGCTTGTTGAAGGACTACTTGTGAGAGGATCAGCAGCAGTGTCTCCCTTTCATCCTCACCTTCTCTCTTTATAGACATGACATAAACGCGTTGCAAGAAAGTGATTTAAGATAAATATTTAAACAAATGAAGTTTTCAATAAATACAACCCTAATTGTAGATGGTACTAGTCGACGCATCGACTACCAGGAATACTGGGACCTTGCACTCACACACACAAGCTGGGTACATATATACAAAAAAGGGAAGGGCACAAATGGATCCCTACATGTATTTCTGGCTCTTTGGGCTCATAAACAACGTGCTGTACGTTGTTATACTATCGGCAGCGGTAGACCTCATAGGACCGTCTTCGCCCAAATCGCTGGTGCTGCTGGCGGATATTTTACCCTCACTCGCAATCAAACTAATATGCCCCTTCTTTGTCGATAAGATTTCATACCCGAGGAGAGTCGTTGCTCTAATCATCACCAGTTTTGTTGGAATGTTACTTGTCTCAGCAAGCTCGTTAAAATTGACCATAACGGGGATCGTGCTTGCATCGTTGTCCTCAGGGTTTGGCGAGGTAACGTTTCTGCAACTCACACACGTCTTCCCGCAGAGTGCCCTAAATGGGTGGTCCTCGGGGACAGGCGCAGCAGGATTGCTGGGCACTTCCGCATACATGTTCCTCACCTCAATCTGTAGAATTCGAGTGACATTAGCGCTCTTACTCTTTGCAGTGATGCCCTTTGCATTTCTCCTCTTCTTCAAACTGGATACAGAGTTGATTCACCCAGATACGAGCTCCCAACACCGTGCACACTTGAAACTGGAGGAATTGCTCCACAGAATTCGGGGACTTGTCATCCCCTACATGCTACCGCTGACCTCGGTCTACCTGTTCGAATATATGATAAATCAAGCAATATCGCCCACACTGCTTTTCCCACTGGGCGGCACCGACGGGGACAGCGGATCGAAAAGAGGCAGTGGGATACCTTTTTTCTTTAAAAAGTACAGGGACATCTACGTTACTTACAGTACACTGTACCAGTTGGGGGTCTACATATCCAGATCCTCAGGGAAATGGATTAGAATAAGGCATTTGTACTTGCTGTCTCACCTCCAAGCTTTGAATTTTGTCCTGGCCCTGATTCAATCGTGGCTGTTTGTTGTAAAATCGCCATGGCCAGTCATGTTTATGGTGTTTTACGAGGGACTTCTCGGTGGCGCCTCTTACGTTAACACTTTTTTGAATGTGTCGGATGATATCGACGACCCTAAACTGAAGGAGTTTGCTCTGGGCACAGTCTCCATTGCCGACTCTTCAGGCATTTTTGTCGCAGCATTACTTGGACTACCCTTGGAACCGGCCTTGTGTAAGCATCAAGTGGCAGATGGGAGGCCCTGGTGTAGAATGGAATAAAGAAATGGCGGCTAGATGGGAACATTCGTCGCCTCTTTTGTAAATTTTCCATTAATAATAATCCTAGTTGTAACTATAGAATTTTTGCATAGTATGTGGAAATCATAATAATTGTCACCTCAACGAGTAGTATTACTTGACAAGTCCTTATCGAAGAATGTAAGGATAACCCAAGCAGAAATAATGCAAAGTGGTTCAACCAGATAGGAACTTTATTCCTCAGGTTGTTAGCCGCGATGCAGCCGCATGATAACACAAAATAAAATAGCTGGCGACTCTTAATAAATCTCGTAATCTTCGCCCTAATATTGGTATCTTGAGAACGTTCCGGTAAAGTAAGTAATCCGGGTTTCGTTGGTGGGTTTTCGAAAATGTCACCATCGGGAAGCAAGCTCAAGTAACTGCTTCCCTTCTCATTGATAATCTGCTCCGCTGTTTCCAATTCGGAGTCATCACTAGAGTTATGGTTCGATACAAATCCTGCGTTATATTCTTCAGATTTTTCTGTAGGAGATATATGCTCTAAGTACTCCTCTACCTCCTTTGCAGTTGGTCTCTCTTTGGGGTTTAAAGAAAGTAACATTTCCATCAGATCAAATATTCTTTCATCAACAGCGAGAAGGTTCATAGATGCATGTTTTTCGAGCAAAGAATATTTGGTTCCAATTCGGAATCTTCTCACTTCTTCTTTCATTTGGGAAAACTCCATCTCGGGAGCGAAGGGTAAGCTACCGAAAACAATGAAATAGCAAACCATTCCAAGCGAAAACATGTCTGATGCAAATGTATATTCATTATACCTGCGTTCGGACCCTTGAAATTCTGCAGCTATACTGGGGGAGATTATTACCTCGGGGGCCGTATACTCTAGGGTACCTGTGCAGCCCGTTGCGGAGCGCGATTCCCCAGCAAGCTGACTTTCACCCAAATCTCCTATTACCACAGTGGGAAATAGATCTGCATCGCCTTCTACATTTTTAAACACTTTCTCAGCTGGTTTTTCATCGTCATAGTCACTTATGCTTGGCTCAGTATACTTCGACAGCAATAGGCAGTTGGATGGTTTCAGATCTCTGTGAATTATTCCAATGTCGTGCAATTCATTCAATCCCCTTGCAATATCACGCAAAATTGACACTATCTGGGCTGTGGTTAAACCAATATTTGAAGGCTTATGGTGTTCGCTTCTCAACCTTCTTTTTTCCCTGAATCGTTTCTTCCTTTCTAAGGCCGAAACCTTCTCTGGAAATTTTTTGAATACGTCAATCAAGATACAATCTTCTAAATTCCCGCCTGGGCAGTATTGCTGGAGAATGAATAAGCAAGGAATTTTCTCGTTTTCCATTTCGTTTACTTTTACACCATAAGATGAATCCATTTCTAACCAGACATGGTTGTATGTGATTAAATTGGCACTCTTGTGAGTTAGGGAACTTAGATGCTGGACTTCTCTGATGCATTTGTTAAACCATTTCATGTCGTTCCCGATGGAAATCTTTTTCAGAGCAAATACACCCAAACTGGTATCACCTATTTTATGAACGACCTTGAAAACGGAGCCACGCGCGCCATTTCCCAGCAGTGACAAAGTAGTAAAGAATTTATGGAAGTAACCTGGTATAAACAGATCCTCAGGTATGAAAGACCCGTATGCTGACCTTTCAGTTGAATCACGTATTGAATGCCTTTTGTGGGTTGTTTGCAGCAGTTTGAAATATTTGTAGGATAAAGTCACATTTGAAAGTGTCTTGGTGGCGCCACTAGAAGTTCTAACGGGGTTCAAGCCTTCGTTACTTCCTGTAGTGGTGGTATTTTGCTCTACTGCATCAGAGCTCATTATCTCCGTACCACACTGGGGGCAAATATAGGCGGCAATAGAAATATGTTCGTGATTTCTCCTAGATCTAATGCTTCCCAAGCTGTAGGGGTCATTTGACCAATTACGTGGATGGACCTGTTCAAACACCGCTAATTCGTCTCCAGATGGGTTTACAATCACCAGAGATTTGGAGTTTGGATCATTTAGTATAAGCGAATCATCCATGTAAGGAACCAGACTCATATTTTTGATTGTTAGCCTCCAAGCTTTTTTAACCCAGTTCTATCTTTCCGTATTATATCACCTATGGGTCCCCGTGGACAGCGATACGGCTAGAACCTCCTTCTATTACCACTCTGACACCTTTTCAAGCTTAAAAGTTCGGGGGTAAATTTGAATGCAATTTTTGAACCCTGAAATTTCGGTTCCTCGACTTAATGTTTTTTTTTTTCTAAATCTTTGCATATTGTCAATCTGAGAAACGAGAGATCTCCGGCTACGAGTTGTGTCCTTGGACAGTTGGTACATTATTCTAAATAGAACTACTGTTCAAGGTTAATCGAATTGGAAAACAGGACTTCTATGCGAAAGAAAAAAAATTGTGCCGTGTATCCTCAGCATGTTCTGTAGAAGTACGCGTTCGCAACTTCTTTACCTAATACTGCCCATCGCTCATTGCATCAGTTAAATCCCCCCTCCTCCGCGCTCCTAATCTGTAAGATATACCAATGTGTTTGATCGTTATTACTTGGATATCATTGGGTCAGATCCTTGTTATAATATAAGATTTCATAAAGTCCTAGCATCTATAAAAATTTATATATCATTGCTCATCATTTGAATCAGAGTCATTATCGCTCTCCTGTTTTTTCATCCTGGCCAACTTGACCAATGGAGCAAGAGACACATTTGGTTCCGAATATTCTGTAATAAAAGGATCGTCTAGCAAAGTTGATGCTGAGGCTCTCTCATCCGGGTTAACTTTCAGACACCAACTCAAGAAGTCATTCAACACATCACTCAAAAGCTCGGGTTCCTTTAGTTTTGGAGTGCCATTGGTCGCAATCAAATAAAGCGCTCTTAGTGGAGTTTCATTCAAGTACGGAGGCTCACCCTCTATCATTTCAATAATCATTATACCCAACGACCAGATATCGACTTTGGGACCATATTCCTTCCTGGATACAACTTCGGGTGCCATCCAGTATGGTGTTCCTACCATGGTGGTCCTTTTTAAATTATGTTCATTAATTTGAGCACAAAAGCCAAAGTCTGTAAGTTTGATGTCACCTTTCATGGAAAGCAGAATGTTATCAGATTTAATATCCCTGTGGATCACACCGTTGGAATGCAAAAACTGTAAGCCCCTCAGCGTTTCTCTACAAACGGTACCTATCTGTCCCTCCGTGAGTATGCAATGTGTAACCACGTCAGTTAGCGAGCCACCCTCCATAAATTCCATGATAACCCAAAGATCACCCTTCAGCAGAAATGAGTCTATAAAATTAACGATATTGGGGTGCTTGCTATCCTTCATGACAATAATTTCGTTGATGATTAGCTCCTTCTTGGGCTGTTTCTCTAAATTCATTTGTTTGATAGCAACAGACGCGTCAGTGCCTACTTCGTACGCAGTGTAAACACCACCGGAGGCACCTTGTCCGATCTTCACTAGATTCGTGTATTTTTGGCTTGGGTCACCGTCCGAGCAGATTTCCGCAAGTCGGGCATAAATTTCTTTCTTATGCCTTTCTCTTTCCTCTCTCTTCTTTTCACTCGCCTTCTTAGAGACTCTTGATAAACTCTTGGAGTTCGGCGTTGTTTTGGGAATCGGAGGGAATGCCGCATTACCTTGTTTCGAAGTGCTGTCCAATGAGGGCGAAGAAGGTATCGATAGTGGAGTTGGGGGGAGGCTTGGTGAACTCTGTTTGCTTGTATTCTGAGGCAATGGCGGTAAAGGTTGAAGTTCCTTCTTCGTGGAGTTCTCCCTCGAAGGCATTGACGACGCCAAATTGGGCTCGCCATTAGACTCCCCCCTTTGTCCGACAGATGCGGATACTAGAGTTGGACTGGCAGGTGTACTTACCTCTTTATTACTTCCCGGTGGTCTAGGAGCTGGTCTTGATGGTATGAATTTATCGTTCTGTATATCAGATGATGTTTGGTTACCAGGCGAAAGGGCTTTAGTAGATGTCGTCTGTTTGAAGGGTTGGTATTCATTTATCCTCGGAGTCAACGTATCTGGAGTCTTTGCGGAAGATGAAGAGGATTTCGTCTTGGATGACGGCCTATAAGGCGATCCATGCTCTCTGTTCTCAATAACGGAGGGGAACTTTGGGTCTGTTCCTTGAACTTTAAAAGTTTTGATTGTCTTATCCTCGTTTGTGGTTTGAGTCACGTCTTGGTAAAATTGTACTATATCCATAACAGTATCCATATTTTGTTGTTGTTCCTTTTTAGTGATCCCGCTGGAAGCGAGCAGTTTTTGCCACTCCTCTGGCAGTCCAATATACTCTCCTGTTTTTTTATCCACACCGACATGATGAATGTGTTTAGCGTTGTATGGGGTTGATATCTTCAGTGAAGTGTTAGACGACCTCTTCGACGAGGACGGTGTTTCGTTTTGGTAACTCCCGCCACTGCTATTGCTATTGTTACTGTTCCTTTTGATATTGTTTACAAACGAAGAGAATACACCCTTCATTCTACTACCACTACTTGAGGTGGTACTACTGCTCAGGGTGACACTACTTTTGTTCTTATTGCTAGGTTGGAGGCTATTTTTACCCTTTGTCGATTTAACCAAGTTCGGTGACGATGCATTCAATCTCATACTACTAGGGCTGATGCCCTTTTCGGCCCCGTTCGTGGAAGAATGCAGTTTCCCTTTCGAGGACCCCTTTTTGGCGCCGGTGTTTACGACAGGAGTCGAGGCAGACCTTTGGAATTCCTGTGGTTCTTCAGCGATTTTAGGGAACGCCTTTTCCCTTGTAGTGATTGTACTGCCAATAACTCCTTGTATTTGAGCTCCTTGTATATGTGACGTACCTGTTTTGTGATCTTGTAAGCTTGGCAACTTGCCCTTATTGTTATGTCGTGAGGGGAACGTAGGTGAGACATTTAGCTCTGGATCGGCTCTTTCGTCAATCTCACCCACTTTTTGATCATTGTCGCCGTTGTATTCCAGCTTCGAAGGTATTTCATTCGAATGGATAGGGGTATCTAGCGTGCTTGAACTTGTCGAGTCGTCTTGCGCGGAACTACTATCCTTCCTCCTTGGGTCCATGGAGTGGTAAACGTTAGCATGACTGGTATTTGCGCCACTGCCTTCCATATCTACTATTTTTTGCTCGTAGTGGTATTGTTTTCTATATGTGGCTGCTAGTTCTAGGAATATGTTACAATGTACTGGATGGAAGCTGCCTTAGTGAAAGGTAGATTACGTTCGAAGTTTTTGCTTGTTTGTTTTTTCCAAAAATGACCGCACCTGTGTGGAAGAGAAGGACAGTCGATAATCTTCAATGCTTCTTGGTTCTCTCGGTCACACATACACACACACACTCTCTCTCTCTCTCTCTCTCTCTCACTCACTTTCACTTTCTCACTCTTTTTGATTCCTCGATGAATACACAATACAAGGTTTACTAGCCATCTAGCTGAGTCAATTTGTGTAATGTGATTTCAATGAAACCTTTTCAAGAATTTTAAAAAATTAAAAACAAAAGGGCCAAAAAAAAGAAGAAGAAGAGGGGAAAGACAGGCAGATTATGTTATGTGGGCAATTCAATCCAGTCTAGTAAGAGAACAACCCGTGGTGCTTACCCCTACCTGTTATTTTGTCTACCCGGAGAGTTTATTTTTTGCTTGGGATACCTTGCTGTAACTTCCTCTGGATTTTCCCACAAGTTTTCACACCCAATTCAGTTTTGAAGCAGTGCAGAAAAACAAAAACCCGAATAAATGGGGTAACGAGCTTACTAAGTCTACAACCCAGTTTTTCCTACGAGTGCACTGGTTTCTTGTGTAACAGTGCATTGCTCTTAACTTCTGCGTTTCATCCCACAGTACAGTGTCAGAATCCGTTCCCCCCGCCCGCAGAAAACAATAAAAAAATGTAAAAATAAAAATAAAATTCTCGAGAAAATCTTCTCTCGAGAATCCAAAAAAAGAAAAGAAAAAGAAAAAAAAAAGAGAGACGTAAAGCCCTAACTGTTGGCAGTCGGAAATTAGGGCTTGGATATTCGTTCAGGATGATATTCTTTTTTTTTTTTTTCTTGAAGAGTGAAAAATTTTTGTAAACTCATCTCATCGCAAAAAAAGAAAATTTTCCTACATCTCTTCTTCAATTGAGTTACTGTCTAACGTTTCTGTTGGTTGCTTTGTGAACACTACCAAACCAGAAGATTCTTGTACAATGCCTAGATCAAAGCGTTCTAAACTAGTCACTCTGGCCCAGACGGACAAAAAGGGGAGGGAAAACAAAGAGAGGATTTTCGATGAGGTGAGAGAGGCCCTGGATACCTACAGATACGTGTGGGTTTTGCATTTGGATGACGTTAGGACTCCAGTTTTACAAGAGATCAGAACCGCGTGGGTCGGGTCTAAACTTATAATGGGTAAGAAGAAAGTGCTCGCTAAGGCGCTTGGTGAAAACAAGGAAAGTGAATACAAGGACAATATCTTCAAATTGTCTCACTGCCTCACCGGTGTTGTAGGTCTTCTTTTCACAAACGAGGAAGTAAACGTCGTGAAGGACTACTTCAAGTCGTACTCCAGATCTGACTACTCGAGACCAAACTCGAAAGCACCACTAGATTTCACTATACCGGAGGGAATCGTCTACTCTCGTGGGGGGCAGATCCCCGTTGAGGACGACGTGCCAATGGTCCATTCCATGGAACCCACTCTACGTAACAAATTCCACATTCCTACAAAGATCAAAGCCGGTAAGATCACTTTGGAACAACCGTTTAAAGTATGTGACGAGGGTCAAAAACTGGACGTGACTCAAACTTTGATTCTTAAACAGTTCGGTATCGCTGCCGCCCAATTCAAGGTCAAAGTGGAAGCCTACTACGACAACGAGACATCAAAGATTGAAAAGGTTGGGATAAATATGAACTGATATCTTTTTCCTGGTTGCACTACTATTCTATCATATTAAAGTGTTGGCCTAGTGTCGATGCATCATCCTCCGTCTATATACCAAAAGAAAGCAAAAGATAATGCATGTTATTCATCTCTTAAAACACAATGTACAAGGGAGCATATCTGCCGTCGTTGCTTCTCTTTGAACAGAAGCAAAAACTGTATAATATTAGTATTAGGTTACTTCACATCTAAAAAAAAAAAAAACTTCGAAATGGGACGTTTAACATCGCCATTGCTATATTCCACCCTTAACTCAATCTTAACAGACATGTTTCCAGTAAGATTCGATTCTTGCCAATTGTTTGCTTAACTGAGTAGTACTGTCGTATGATACCGCCTTAACCTCTTTCAACTCATATTTTCGATTTATCTTGTACAGCGCATGATACACCAGATTACAAAGTCGCACTTGTCTGCTGTTTATTGTACTTTGCTTGTCTGTGTTTTCCTCGTCTTCAGCCAGAAGAACGTCCAAACCATAGATGATTAAGCGGTCATATTTGACTTGCTCGAGGGACTCAACTTCCAGCTTCATCAAATACATGTACAGGTATTGCAGTCGGTTTAAAAACAAAACTTTAACATTGTTATCGGCTTTCTCCAGTGCGTCTATTGAGAACGGCTCACTGTCGCTTCCCTCACCCAACTTTCTCTCAATATACTCCCGGGGAAGATCTCCCAGCGCGAATATTAACGTGTTTACCGTGTCCGGTCCACTTGTTTCTTCTGTTAACAACCCACGGATAGTGTCATATATGTCCATTGCACATTAGACAAGCGGGTTTGTGTCCCTTGAGCCTCTCCCTTACCTCTGTGGATCCGCACCTTTGAAAGAAGTAACGGTTGCGACTGACGAGTAGGTATCAACATGAACATTACCCGGTGAAAATATTATTTGAAGAAGGACCTATTTACTTCGAAGCCCAAAAATGCATGGGAAACGTACATAGGCTGTCGTTAAAGCTTCTCTCAAAATAAGAGCAGGGAGATCTAGCACAAGTTTTCTGTGCGTGAAGGGTAGGAGGTAAAAGAGGCCGCCACATTTGTCAGCAACAATGTATATTTTGACTCGGTGTGCGATCAATAGGCACTTTGGGAATGCATGCAGGAAGAACATTGCTTCTAAGAATTCCAGCATATTGCGAAGATCGTTCCAATCAGGGTTAGGTCTCATGGATGAGAGACTGTCGCCAGTCGGTCAACAAGAGACGCAAGAGATGCATATGCGTCGGTTAAAACAGTATAATGAAGAGATGCTCAGGAAGCTTCATAGGTTTCGTGATGTACCTGCTGAAGAAGCCAGCAAGCTGGAAAATATGTTGAAGAGTCCGTTGACAATTAAGGAGAAACAATTGGACGAGCAACTCACGGAATTTTTTAACGAGTTCACCCATTTTGGTAAGCAATCGAGCAGCAGTGCCACTAAGGATACAGAGAACCACACTCTTAACATAAGTCAACAATTGAACAAATACCCATTTTTGGAACCTTCTGCCAACGACGACCCTTACACACCACAGGAACTGTTCTTACGCCAAACTAATCATGCCAAAAATTCAGCAAGGCTAGGCGCAGATATCAAGGATGTTTACTTTCCTTACAAGGATGTCTCGAGCCCGTTATCAATCGAAAAGATCACCCTGGAAAGATTGATGTCTGCAGGAGTCCACTTAGGTCAATCCACCTCCCTCTGGAGATCATCGACACAGCCGTACATATATGGGACCTATAAAGGTATCCACATAATCGACCTGAATCAGACCCTCTCCCATTTAAAGAGAGCAGCAAATGTTATAGAGGGCGTTGTGGAAAATGGTGGTATTGTGTTGTTTTTAGGGACGAGGGATGGTCAAAAGAGAGCTCTGGAGGAAGCTGCAAAGAAGACAAACGGTTATTTTGTGTCGTCTAGATGGATTCCAGGAACTTTGACGAATCCCACAGAAATTTCAGGACTTTGGGATAAAATGGAAGTAGATATGCTAGACAAACCTACAGGCCGTCAACTAACCGTTGATGAAAAAATGTGCATTGTGAAGCCCGATCTACTTGTTGTATTGAACCCTACGGATAATCGAAATGCTCTGTACGAGGCAATGAAGACCAGAATTCCCACAATCGGTATCATTGACACAGATTCTGAGCCATCCATGGTCACATACCCAATTCCAGGAAATGACGATTCTTCGCGTTCGGTCAATTTGCTGTTGGGGGTCCTGGCTAGGGCCGGTCAGAGAGGCCTGAAAAACAGGCTAGAGAAACATAGCCCCACTTAATATTCTTGGCCAGATAAAATACAACGTTTTCATGTATATACTACCAATACACCTATGTAATGAACAAAAATCAGATAAATATCGTAACTTTCACCGTGTGAATATTCAACGTTAGGCTACTAAATATGCTTCTGTACCGGCGGCAGAATTATCTTTTGTGCAAAACAAGGTCAAGGAATCCGGCTTCAAGTCCACGGAAAACGAAAAGTGCCCAGGTATGGGAACCGTAGTGCCCGCCTAATTTGCTTCCACCAATTTCACTTCAATTCTACTGGCTTCCGACCTGCCTTCTCTAGGTGTCTCGCTAGTTGCTTCAGAGGCCACGATGATGTCACTTTCGAAATCACTCTCTCCCTCACTTCTTTCATCCTTGCGAACACCGGTGAATATCAAGCGGTAAAGAATTCTTAAAATCAAAAATAGCCAGTACAAGTTCACCAACTGCAGAGCAAAGATCAGAATAAACGTGATGGTCAATGAAATCCAGCATTTGTATTGTTGAGTAGCAAAGTTCAAGCCATACTTTCCAACTGTACGGAATTCTGTCAAAAGTGACCATAATATCTTCAAGTTCACGTAGTGGCGTAAATAGATCCACGCTAACATGAAAATAACAAAGACAGGGGAGGTTAGAGAGGAATCCAGGTAATTCAGCGTCTTGGATAATGCTAGCAATGTGTCTGATACATCCATGGTAATGTAAATGGGAAGACCCATTTTAGTGAAGTGGAACACATAGGACAACCAAATCAATAGTAAAGTAACAACATGATGAAACTTCAGTTCGTTGTAATCCTTTCTAGGTTTCTCCAGCTGTAAAACCAAAACACATGCTTGTTGAGTCCAAAATGCAGCCTGTCCTAGGTAGAAAATCTTGAACAGGTATGGATTATTCAAGTCTGGATATGTTGCATACATGGTGGAAGTTCTGAATAGCCACAGGTCTGATCCATACATAATGTACAGCCCGAAGGGACCAGAGAGCCCGTAATAAAAAATGTAAAAGATCTGTTCCATTAATCGATTCTGTTGATGCTTTGAGCTGACCGCTTTCAAAGCAAAGGGACGAATGATGACATCCATAACAAAATCACGTAAAAAGGTGAAAAATATCATGTAAAAGAAGACAAACGGGATATCTTTGATACCTTTACCGTAAAAGTCAGTATCGCCAATTCTGTACGATATCGCTACAAACATGTGCAATGGGTTGGATTCTGTTTGGTTATCAGATAGAAAGTACGCCAGATAAGTACAGGTCACAATGACCAAAGGTGTGATCCATGAGTGGCGGGCATTGATTTTCCCGTATGACAGAATGCAATTATTAAGGAACACTTTTGGGGACTGTGTGATTCCGTGAGGAAAATAGCTGCTCCCATCAACTTCAGGACCTTCAATGGCATTGGCAGAGCGAACAGTATCTCCCAAATCAATTTTACCAACGGATGACGCACGTCTACGGCCCTGCCTTGACGTCGGCTTCAAGTTGTTATTTGGGTGCACTTCCCTTCCTGTTGAGGACATAAGTTCAATGTTTCCCGGCCGACCAACGTTCAATTACTTCAGATGGAGAGAGTATAGTACTCGATACTTCAAAAGTACAACTGAAGTAAGGCTTATTACGGCAAATGCAACCTCAATTGTGCTGAGTACTTCTTTACTCTATCGAATTCGTTCAACAGAGTTCGTTGCAACTGCAATATTTTCAAGATCGCACATACTGTTACCCAGCTTAAGAAGAGGACAAAGAAAAAAAAATAGAACCCGGCGTTTAACTATTAAGAGATTAGCCACAAGCCTGGAGCTACAATATAGGTAGCTAATGTGAAAAGACTATATCAGTTGTAGAGCTTAATTTTGGTGGCTTGTGCTTTATCTAGTAAAAATAGTAGTATTTTACAAAGATTTGTCTTTTGTAGGTGAAAATGTTAACACTCTATCGACGAACTTTGGATGTTTCCATTTTGGTTAATAGATACCAAAACGGCAATGTTGGTGTAGAATTCTAGGTGTCCTTCTGTGGGAAATATCTGGTGTTGGTGAGAGTAGAATCACTCAATCAATAGACAGATATGCCTGTGGGGTTGGAACAGCCCAACGGTCCCAACTGACTGCCAATGTAGGGATCAGTAGGGTCCCTGCAGCTGTCACTTGCAGGTTCAAGTCTACGTAAAGCGTTATGTAAAGCTACAAGAAGATAACAACCCTTTCCATAAAAACGCTTCTTATAGAACAGGCAGTATGGGATGGTCATATCCTGATTTCACATCCCGACAGTCTGAATCTATCTTAGTCTCTTGCTGGTTCGTACGTCCGGGATCGAGATTGGTGCCGCCCCATACTCAAGACTTCCTTAACTACGGGCCATCCTCAAGACTTCCTCAACTACGGGCCACCCTCAAGATTTCCCTTAACTATGCGCCATACTCAAGATTTCCCTTAACTATGCGCCATGAATAAGAAAATACCCGTTGGAAAGGCGGCTATTCCTGGGTGTGGTGTACTGGTGTAATATGTGTTTTTGTGCACTTTTTGTGTCAATCTTTCCCACCTGTCCCACACTAAATTCTTGGATTTTAAGAGCGTTTCCTGGGTTCTGTTCCATTGATCACTTCCGGTTGTTGGGTTGGTTTGATACGTTTCTTAGTACACCAGCCACCCATTTCCTATTATGCATTTTTTATCTCCTTGGTGTTAAGGGTGGCACAACAACTCCGGCTGCGAATACTCGCTTTAGATCTATCCTCTACTTCGTATGCCATTTTCTATCGGACGTTGAACATTGCGGAGGGGCGGGCTTTCTTTCGATCCTGCGTCTTCTCTTTCAACGAGCTGCTCCAGTTATGTTTCCAATACCATCAGACCATTGATTCACGCACTCCACG
>JANIWX010000127.1:0-19819 GCA_030705205.1 Huiozyma sinensis
GGTTTTCCTGAGTAGGTGAAGAGATCGAGGACTAAATGTGCCTATGCCTGGAAACACTACCCAAAAATCCGTTTGAATAAGAGAGAGAGAGTGTGTGTGCTTAGCGTTCGTAGTTATACGCGAGGTCCTGCATCCAACAGGAAGCCTTATCTGAGTCACATCATGCTGTGAAAAAACAAGAGCTGGACAGGAAACAAGCTTGCTGCAACGCCAACAAACAACCGTCGGCTTTTCTACATGGCTGGCGCTGTGTGCACTTTTTGAGTCATCTGCAGGTATTTTGCCATTTCGGTAAGGCACTGGAAGCCCGAAGAGGCAAAAATTAGTACAGCGTCCGCATTGTTGGTTGCAACAGGTTGGCATGCGTGGGACACTACACCACAATGGAGTTTTGATATGCTGTCAAAGATCTCGAGGGAGCATTACTACTCTGCAGATTTCAAGTGTTTTTTTGTTGCAACAATCGAATAACAAGCACCTGCGACCATAGGCAAGCCGTATTGTGCCTAATCGTACAGAGTGTAGACTGAAATTGGTTGAGAGAAGGGGAAGCATATTAAACACAGAATTGCTCTCGGGTAGGTCTTAGGTGTTTATAAGTCCACTACAGTTTGCATTCAACTCTTGTTGCAACTGATTTTGCACTACGGAAACCCTGCAGCAGCATGTGTACTCTTTCGAATATTCTAGGACAAAAAGGGACCATGATTTGTTTGGCAGTGCTGACCGTTTCCTTCCTGGCTCCTATCATCTTTGCCGTTGTGCGAAAATATGCGTTAACCGCTGGTGCGGTTGGCCTTTGGAATATAAGCACCAAAGCAAACAATGTTTTCGTCAATTCGTGCCCGATTCTTACTGCGGATGCTGTTTTCAAACATGGATATAGGCCAACTAGTTTGGCTAAATTTTGCATTGGCGTATATTTTGTTTCTTTGTCTGCTAAAATAGGTGCTGTGCTGTGTGCAGGCATAGTCGGAGTTAAAATACTGGATCATATTACCAATTCCAGCAGCATATTTCCTGAAAATACAGCGTCAATTGTGACTAATTGAAACTGTGCTTTGTGGCGCTCTTGGTTACATTACTGAATATATTTTCTTTCGAATGACTTGGTGAAACAGATCAGTAATCAAATAAGGGGAGTAATGTACAAACTGTAGTCGATCAATCACATACCTGTGTAGCAGGACTACACTTGGGCACAGTATTTTGCGAAGTTTTGGTGGCATAGATTGTAATTAAATAAAGTTTGTAAGGACGATATGATGATCTCGCATGTCGGGTATATACTAATTTACAGTACTGTATTTAATAGGGTAAACGGGTTCTGAGTCCATTCCCAACGGGAGTTCTCGATTTATTCTCACAGAAGCTTCTCCCTTAAGTGAGATACATAGAGTAATGATGACGATAAGCAATGACACAAATGTGCGATAGCAGTGAATTGCCATATCCAATAATATACAATAAAAAATTTGAAGTGATAACGTTCAATCCTGCATGACCTGCTGCTCTACGTCCTGTTCCGTGAAGGGCAGTGTAGGTTCCGTTGATTTTATATCCTGCAGCGTGGTTTCCAAATGCTGTTTCAGCTGTGTCTCGTTGTTCTCCTTCTCAACCCCGACTTTCCCGTTTATCTGCTCGACTCTGTTCAAGAACTTGTTCAAGTCTAGCCCTGCAGCGGCGTTGGCGACTTCCTGGGTGTAGGGCACGCCCTTGAGTTCTTTGACACGTCTCTTGTGCACTTTTGTCTTGAGATGTGTCTTGAGTGCGATCGCCGTCTCGCAGTACTTGGCGCAGTGTATACAGTAGTGTTGCCCCAGCCCTGGTTTATTCTCATCGAGAGGCTGGTTCAACAGTTTCTGGATCGTCTCCGGGTTCGCGAGCTCCTCGTAGATGAGGTCGAGGTCCTTCGTTCTCCGCTTCGTCTTGTACCGCTTAACCGAGTATCTCCCCATTGCGTGACGGTAGACTGTGGTTGTAGACTGTGATTGTAGCTTTACTATTTGAGCCAAGCTCATCGCATCGTTTGCAATACTGTATAATTCTATCTTTTTGTAAGAGAACAAGAAAATTTTCACTGCGGCGGTCACCATGGCAACGGGGGAGCGGTGGAGCGGTTGAAGAACTGGCCTGTTACAGTGTGCTCCGACGACCCACAGCCCAGTGGAACGTGTGGTGGAGTGCTAGAGTGCTGTTCCAGACACCCACTGCCAGCATACTGTCCTCTACGGTTCCCCACACCCACACTATAGCACACCCGGTGCAAAAACCAAATCTGTGACTGCTTTTGCAACACCCAGACTGCCACAAACAAAATCGGTACACCCACAAATTTATTTTTTTCCCCCAAATTTTATTCCAATTTTTGCAATTTCCCAAACCGGAAATTTTGCCAACCGACGCAACTTTTTCTGAAAAAAATATATTTTTCAGTTACCCGTCCGCTGTTTTTCTTAGTCAGCGCAGCGGACGATTATTTTTGTTATATAAAGTTGTCTCTCGAGATGCGGTTCACTCTGTGGTGTATCTCTTTGTGTTAGCTGTAGTAGTACCTTCAGTCCCCCAGACAAACATTCAAGATGGCCAGAAGACCCGCTAGATGTTACCGTTACCAGAAAAACAAGCCTTACCCAAAGTCTAGGTACAACAGAGCTGTGCCAGACTCCAAGATCAGAATCTACGACTTGGGTAAGAAGAAGGCGACCGTCGATGAGTTCCCTCTGTGTGTCCACTTGGTCTCCAACGAGTTGGAACAGTTGTCCTCCGAGGCGCTAGAGGCTGCCCGTATCTGTGCCAACAAGTACATGACCACTGTCTCCGGTAGAGACGCCTTCCACTTGAGAGTGCGTGTCCACCCATTCCACGTCTTGAGAATCAACAAGATGTTGTCCTGTGCCGGTGCCGATAGACTGCAACAAGGTATGAGAGGTGCCTGGGGTAAGCCCCACGGTCTAGCTGCCCGTGTTGCCATCGGTCAGATTATCTTCTCCGTCAGAACCAAGGACAACAACAAGGCCGTCGTCATCGAAGGTCTAAGAAGAGCCAGATACAAGTTCCCAGGTCAACAGAAGATCATCATCTCCAAGAAGTGGGGGTTCACCAACTTGGACAGACCAGAGTACGTCAAGAAGAGAGACGCCGGCGAGGTCAAGGACGACGGTGCCTTCGTCAAGTTCTTGTCCAAGAAGGGTCCATTGGAAGACAACGTCAGAGAATTCCCAGACTACTTCACCAGAGCTTAAACACCCGGAGTGTATAGCGTGTCTGTTCTGATCGGGCGAGTGCGAACACTGCGTCGCACGAAGGCCTCATCCACACCAATCAACCTATGTATACTGTAGCTGAGAGTGTGTATCTACCAACTTCAACAAAACGTTATATTCTTTATTATTTGATACCAGTGAAACTCCCATCTGTAAAGCAGTTCCCAGGTACCAGTGCACTGTGCTTAGATGTGGAGACGCTCATTGGTGAGACACTTCTCCCGTTCGTCACTGCTGCGGGTCGCACCGAAGTTTGACGATGCGGAGTTGCTAGCAAGGAACTTGAACAGACTGGAGTACAATCCAACAAGGAGAACAAGACCCACTGACGAGGAGCCAACAGACACCACTGAACAGGAGATCCACAGGTCTGTACAGGTGCAACGGATCGGATCCCTTAGGAAATGGTCCCTGTGGGCGTTGCTCCTGGGCGTTGCTACAGGCGGGGCGTACTACTGGGGGTACTTTGGATCAGATGGGACTCCCAACGAGGGCCGGACCTCAACCAGGCGTACGAGGAAGAGGAGGACAGTCCCCGCGGGGGTCAAGACTCAGCTGAGCCCCAGCGTGCCCGGATTGTACTACATTGGCGACACGGATGGCGGATACACTGGAGTGCCCATAAGAATCTCACCACTGGACCACAGGACTTTGAGAGACGTCTGTATTGTCCCGGGCGAACCTGGGAACGCCATAATCGATAAGAGGGGAGACCTGTACAGATGGGGGCACGAACGAGCTGGGGATACAGTGGAACCAGTGCTAAGGGACCAGCAATTGGTCAAAGTCAGACACTCGGGAGAGTATCTGTACGCATTGAACAAGAAGGGACACGTACTGGTCGTTCCCTGGGGGAACAAAGAATCCCCTCGCCAGTATACCTCACGGACAAGACACTGGTACTGGCCGTTGTCCCAGTACGATACGTACAACTGGAGACTACCGATTAAGGACAAGGTCGTTGACTTGGACGCTGGGGGGTCGCATCTCGTTCTGCTGACCGATGCGGGGCGCGCATACACATGCTCTACGGGCCCCACGGACGAGTCCCTGGGTCAGTTCGGGTTGTTGAATGAGGTCCCACCAGTGAACATCCCACAGCCAATTGAACTGCTGAACCAGTTTATAGACGGTGGAGGAGTCGCGCAGCAGAGACGTATTAAGCAGATCGCGTGCGGTAACGTCCACACTGTGGCATTGAACGACCAGGGACGTGTGCTCACTTTCGGTGCCAACACCTACGGACAAGCGGGCGTGCCCTTCACCTACTCGAACCTTCACGTCGTATACCCAAGGGAGCTCTCGGCCACCAAGTTGAAACCCTTCACCGGGGAAGAAACTGCAGTGAAAGCCATTGCCGCCGGTAAAGAAACGTCGTACCTTGTTCTAAGCAATGGTTCCCTCGTCTCCTTCGGTAACGGAGCGATGGGCCAACTAGGGAATGGGTCCCTGAAGGGGAACCAATCTTCGCCAACTCTTGTAAAACTACCCAATGACCCCCAGAACCGTGTGCAACGAGTGGTCGCTGGCCCCAATGCGGACCATGCGTTTGCAGTGATGACGGACGGTACCGTTCTTGCCTGGGGGGCCAACGATGCGGGACAACTGGGCAACTGGAAGCATTACAAAGTGAGCAGACCCACTGTCTTACCCTCGTTGACGTACGATGCGGCGGTCCCGCTGACGATCGACCCAGCGGCGCAGAGTCTATCAATTGGGCCGCAGAGTTCATGTATATATTCTATTGATAGGAAGTAGTAAGGATGCGTGGTTCTAATGGAACCACTTGTACACGAAGTACATCCCTGTAAACATGAGGATAAGTGCTATCCAGAAGATGAGCTTGTCCTTGAACAGGCGGCTGTTGATCGACTGTATGGTGGACTCCGAGACGTGCAGTGTTCGCAGGCTCTTGGACATGGTGGATTGCATCCGCTCGAGTATCTCGTTCTGGTCGATTATATCGTGCAGCGATGCCTGGCCCATCTCCAGTATGTAGTCCAGCTGCGTGTTCCCGCGCTGGAATATAGAGTTCTCCTTCTCGAGTCCCTGGTAGAGGGGCAGCGGTTCCTGCCGCTGTTGCTGCTGCTGTTGCGAGGAACCAGCGCCGCCGCGCTTGTTCAGAGCGGTCTCGTCCATGAACGGGTTCTCGTTCGCAGTGGAGGCTCCCTTGCCGAACAACTGCGTGCGCTGCTGTTGCTGCGAGTCGTTGTACTGCAACTTCAGCGCTTTAAACCGCTTGGTGAACTCGTCAAGGTCTCTCTGCAACCCAACGAGCCGGGCCTCGAACTTCTCGTCTTGGGGGGCACCAGAGTGTGCCACGAGGTACTCCCTGAACTGCCGTACGGTCTTCTCCAGCGCAACAAGCGTCGCTGCGATCGTGCCCTGCAGCGAGATCGGAGCCCCAAGCGGGTCCTCCTCAAACCGCGCGAGGTCCTTCTGCAGCGCGCTCTTCTGCTTCACGGCATGGTTGTAGATGGCGTTCATGGTAACCGGCACAGACCCAACGCGACCCTCCACAGACCGTTCACAAGTAGTCGAACTCGCCGTGGCTTGGCCTTCTCGAAGTGAAACTTTTTGGGAAATAGCGATGGCTTGGTTAAACTGCTGCGTTACTGCACTGGGGGGAGGAAGAGCAGAGGTCAGCTGGGTCCCGCGGTAGTCGGCAGCGAGGTATATATAGAGGATAGAACTGGTGCCAGAGTGCTACTATAGGTTTTAGCTTTGGTGTTTACTATCCCTCCAACGAGTCACACACATACAAGTACACACAAAGAATGAACCCTGCTACACCTCCACGGTCGAGAAGTGCGGTGAAGGGTCGCGAGCCAGCGGAGTCCCGGTGCGGGTCTGGCAGTGGGGAGTCTAATACGCTCCCCCCACTGCCCAGGAAGTTGGGGGTGCCTCCTGAAACGCCGCAGAAGTCGGTACTGTCCGGTGCACCAGTGACGCCCTCGACGGTGCACCACCTGAACCGTGCACCTGTGAGTTTGAAGTACAACGGCGGTGCTGGAGACCTGCTGGCACCGCCATCGCAGCTGCGGTCGCCGGAATTCTCACCCATGCGCAGAACGTCCATCGGGGAGAACAAGTCTGCCAGCAGAGTGCTCTTCCCACACAGTTTACAACTGGACGCAGAGGCAGACGAGTCAGACGAGGAACTGTTGCTGCCGGCATCGCCCTGCAAGAAGAAACTACAGAAGACTGTCCCGGGGACACCGTCGCATAAAGTTGTGTCCTTCGAGCAGGCGCGGGAGTGGTGCGAACCGCAGATCCGCCGCAGCGACAGCGACAGCGACGACAACACAGAGCATATAGTGACGGCGACACGACCCGCGAACCCGTTCATGACCAGCAGTGGGACCACCGCAGCGGAGAGAAGACGCAGGCAGGACGCTCTCCTCAGCGAGAACCCGCGGTTGCGAGACACAGTCACGTACGTCGACAAGCACGGCAATACAGTCAAGGAGAGGCGGCTCACGCCCGCAGAGATACAGCAGTTCCAACCCAGAGCACTCTTCCAAGAGGAACTGCGAGAGCAGCAGCGGGACGGGGACGACTCTATATAAGGATTATACCATACATAAACCAGGTGTCACTAATGTTACTCTATATTCAACAGTTAACGGATGGACAGGATCACCAACTGGCATGCTTCTGATACACGGTGTAGTAGCAGGGTTGTTCGGGTGCATGGTTTCCCTTGCACTGCCCCTGGGGGACCAGTCTGCCCTTTTGGAAGAGTGGTCTCTCCCTGACGTGCTGAACACGAAGAGTCTCCCCCCCGGTTGGCTGATGCAGGACAAAGTCCAATGGCGGGAGGGCCGATGGGTGCTGACGCAGAGGGGTGGATCTGCAGGGTCCGTGTGGTCCCCGCCGCTGCCGCTGTCCGCACTCGGAGAGCACTCAGCAGCGTTCACCACGGAATGGACAATCAGGGACACTGGAGGCAATGATGAGTCCTCCTCCGGGGCAATGGCACTGTGGGTCGTCAGAGATACGGGCGCTGACTTGTCCCATAACGACAAGAAGCTTTACAACGGCCCTGCCAAGTTTGAAGGGCTGCAGTTAGTGTTGGACAGTTCAGGCCCCTACGGTGAATCCCTGCGTGCGCAGTTGAACGATGGATCCGAGGAACTTACAGGGGAGTCGATCTCCG
This sequence comes from Huiozyma sinensis, assembly GCA_030705205.1. NCBI lineage: Eukaryota > Fungi > Ascomycota > Saccharomycetes > Saccharomycetales > Saccharomycetaceae > Huiozyma > Huiozyma sinensis. The sequence continues at coordinate 7,426 of JANIWX010000127.1, forward strand.
AGCGACAGTTCGCATCGTGTCTTTTGCAGTACCAGGGAGCCTCTGTTCCCTCCACGGTGAGACTCAGTTATGACCCTGCAGATGGGCACCTGTTGAAAGTGCAAGTGGACAACAGAGTGTGCTTCCAGACGCGCAAAGTAAAGCTGTGGGACGCCACATCTCAGGGCCAATTGCGGCTTGGGGTCACCGCAGTGACCCCGAGGGACGCCCCAAACGAGTCCCTCGAGCTTTTGAAGTGGCAGACTTTCCGTGGGATGACCGCACAGTCGTACATCCCGAACGCCAGAGCGATGGGGCAACCTGCTGTCGTGCGGAAGACGATCAACTCGCAGACGGGCGAGGAGTCCGTGCGTCTGCGCGATATCCTCGAGACCCGCCATGGCGACGTGAACAACTACGAACTGTTCAAGAAGCTGGACCGCATCGAGGGCAAGATCCTCGCGAACGACCTGTTCCAGCTGGACTCCCGGCTGGACGAGATCGCAAGAGTCCAAGCAGCGGTCAGCGCGTACGTCGCCCACTTGCGGGACGTACTCGAGGCCCGCCACACGGGTGCCACACCTCCGACGGCAGACTTCTCGCAGTTCACCAAAGTCAACGAGAAACTGCTGCGGTTGCTCGAGGAGCAGGACAAGATCCGCACGCTCGCGAGGCAGCACGAGGGGGGCACCCTGGCGAGCGTGCACACCACACTCGCCGCGTGGCTCGTCCCCTTCGCCGCGATCATGCTGGGACTCGCGTACTACACGTTCACGATCCGCCAGGAGATCGCCAAAATCAAGACGCTGTGAGCGAGAGACACTACACCGACCGGCCACTACTGCTATTGCCACAGTTATCATCGCCAGCAACTGCATCACCTGCGAATGCGATGACGACCGCTGTGCGGCGACGTCTTTTTGTGACACTTTTTGCACGACGTTTTGCCCTTTGTGGCCGTCTCTGCACCACAGTTTGGCGGGGGGACCCTCTGCGATGGTCAAGGACTGTGGAAGACGGCGAACCTGGGACGCCTCTGGATGAGTAAGAGCACATGATGCTGGGAACTGTGACAGATCTGTATATATATGTGCATGTGTGTATGTGTGTGTGTTTTAGATTGGTTTCTTTCATGACAGCAATTACCAAAGAGGTCAATGCCGTCTGAGGATACTATAGTGAATACACAGGTGTCGCTGCACGACAAGAGCAGCAACAGTAGTCGCAGCAGCAGCAACAATAATGATAATAGTAAAGTCAAGGCCGTTTACTCGACGCACTCTGTGATCGAGGGCGTGCACTCGCTCGAGAGCATCGAGTCGGCCAGTTTCGACCCGGAGTCCAACATCAGGGAGGACTTGAAGAGGGACCTCTCGCCCAGACACATCAACATGATCTCCATTGCCGGCGTAATTGGCACCGGGCTGTACCTGTCGACGTCGAAGTCTCTGCACGTCGGTGGGCCAGCGTCGCTGTTCATGAATTACAGCATCTTTGGTGGTGTCGTGTACTTGACCATGATGTGTCTTGGGGAAATGTCCACGTACATGCCCATCAGCGGGTCCTTCTGCTCGTACGCAAAGAAGTTCGGATCCGAGTCCTTTGCGTGCGCTCTGATGTGGAATTACTGGTTCAACGACGCAGTCTCCGTCGCCTCGGACCTGACCGCGCTGCAATTGGTCCTGGACTACTGGAAGACAAAGGACCACCATTTCCCCTACTGGGCAGCGTCCCTACTCTTCTGGGCGTTTGTCCTCCTGTTGAACGTCATCTCGGTGAGACTGTACGGGGAGGCAGAGTATTGGTTGGCCCTTTTGAAAGTCATCGCCATCATCATCTTCTTCATCTTGTCCATCGTCGTTAACGTTGGACACAACCCTGAGCACAAGTACATCGGATTCCACAATTGGAACCACGGGGAGGCACCGTTCGTGAATGGCTTTAAAGGGTTTGCCTCCCTGTTTGTCAGTGCGTCGTTTGCCTACGGTGGGACAGAGTCCATCACTTTGACGAACGGTGAAGCGACAAACCCAGTGAGGAACACCCCCAAAGTGATCAAAACGGTCTTTTGGAGAATCCTAATCTTCTACGTCTTCTCAGCATTCTTCATCGCCATGAACGTACCATACGACTACCCAGGCCTAGCGACCAAGTCCGTCATGACTTCACCCTTTACGATCGTCTTCCAAATGGCTGGTTCAAAGGGCGCAGGGTCCTTTATGAACGCTGTGATCATGACTAGTGTCATCAGTGCCTGTAACCACGCACTGTTTGCTGGTTCACGTGTCATGTATAACATGAGTCTCGACGGATACTTGCCCAAATGGGTCACAAAGACGAATAGACACAAGGCCCCTTACGTTGCAGTGGCGATCACTTGGGCAGTAGGCGGGTTGTGCTTTGGAGCCAGCTTTATTGGCGCAGGGACGGTTTGGATCTGGCTGCAGAATATTGTCGGTGTCTCCAACCAGATCGCGTGGCTGTGCATCGCCATCACATCCATCAGATTCAGAAGGGGACTTGAGTTTCAGGGGAAAACGCACGAATTGAAGTTCAAGAACTGGACGTACCCATGGGGACCTTACTTTTTGGTGGTTTTCGTATCATTTGTTATCTTAATTCAAGGATGGTCTGCGTTTGACCCATGGAGTACTGAGAATTTCTTTTCTGTTTACTTGGAACTGTTCGTGTTCCCAGTTTGCTATTTGGTTTGGTGGCTGTACAAGAGGGACAAGTTTATCAAGTACGAAGATATGGACTTCGTTACAGATAAGTATATTCCAAGTAAAGAGGTCAACGAGTTGAATGAAAGGTTGGATAATTTGAATGGCTGGCCTAAATGGAGACAGTACATGAGTGACTACTTTTTTTAAACATCAATGTGTTTCTCTCTTTAAATTTCTTCATATTCCTTTTACGTAAAAACTGTATATCTGCATTATAATAAACAATACCGCATCATGAATCGTTAAGACCTCTACGGAGAAATTCCTGGTTCAGGGATGAGGACGCACAGCGTTAAACAAATTTCGTGCAACAACTGCGTATTTTGTGCCTTTTCTATATTCGTTCTTAAAGTGCTAGGGTATGTCAAGGTTGAATGATGTGGACTAGGTAAAACTAGTCAAGTCTGTATGGGATTCTCAGAATATGCTATATATGCTAGTTTACCTGTACGCTATATCTTCGCAGGATTGGTATATGCCTCGTTATCTAGTAATAATGTTACTTGTTCCCTTGCTATCTTACCTGGTCAATATTCAGAGAGGCTTTAGCTTTGGAGTTCTTAGTTTATCAGGGCTTGGACCGTTCGGAAATGTAGAATCGCACTCTAGAGGCCGGAACTTTAACTTTTATTATTTCGTGAAGCTGAACCTTTGTAAACCAAGTTCAATTAAAATGCCAAACAAAAACCGCATTAGGCTGTCGGCTGTAAAACCTTTGCCCTCTTATATCAATAATTCTTTAGAGTGCAAGGTCATTGCATCTCAAAAGATAGGTTCCATGCGATCTAATTAAAATAATAGAGAATTGTGAAAAGGGCCGGACCAAACCTTTCCGTTCTACTAGCACGAAAAAATGTTGTTTACCACTTATTTTAGAGCTAATTGTTTGTGCCCAATACACAGTAGTAAATATCTGTGGCTATCCACCCTGAATTTATTGGCTCATGCTTGGGGGTATACAGTGCTGAAACGTGGAATTAGGACATGCTAACCTTAGACGAACCGATCCGTAAATAAAGTTCTTATAGAACACTTCGTGTGCACTTTTGATGGAACTGAGCTTGTAAGTACCCGCTGTGGGATTCACCCAGGTTCCCACACCAGCCACCAGTTTGGACAACTAGCTGGTTATAACCAACAAACATATCTGCTGATCGATTGAGTGATGTTGCCATTACTAACACAACAGACATCTTCAGAAGAGAACGCATAGAACTTAATTTATACTTCATATCTGCGAGCAGCCTCTGGCGGCAGTCATACCTACTGTTTTGTTAGCAAAACAAGCACTAGCAAAAGAATTTACACTACTAATAATCGTTTCCCGAGTCCTGACGCACTTGTCATGGAATCCCAGCCAAGGGACCAATGTTGATAAATCTTGTGAATCAATTATTTTCATAAAAGAATTAACTCTCCAGCAGGATCAATGCTAGATACACGATGTTGATTTACCAGTGCTGACTGGGCTGAGAATTTCCCTCATAACTCGTGAACTGGGCGTCAAGCCTGCGTCGGGATACCCTGCAGCTATCATGTTTTCCTCGCTACAAAGATTACTGATTTTTCTGTCAGTGTAGTCCGTTAGCAGCATGTTTTTGATCGTCAGCAAATGCTCCAGAATCCTAGATAGTTAAAATGAAAATGAAAAGACTTAGATGCTTCGAAGAGAAAAGGAGTATTACCCTATCGACAAGCGTTAAGTTCCGGTGCATCTATAAAGTGTCGTTTAGAGTACTTTCAATCGACGCGGGCCACCTGGGCTCAAGACGGCAACAATCACAATAAATCAGTTCGTCATGATATGCTGGTCAACCAGCCCAGAGGCTCAAACACCCGGGAGTCGAAACGAAATGGGAACTCATAACAAACGTACCACCATCTCGTGACTCGAAAGTGTCATACCCTGTCAAACTGTACTTCCCTGCTGGGACATGAAGCTGAGTTAACGACCCAGGAATGGTCTATTGTTTGATTTGTATTACGGCAGCATTTTCCTGCAGGCAAAAAATGCGCATTCTCCGCATCACTGAAAAAAAAATCTGAAAAAGTCGTACGACAACGAACCAGCAGCTTGGTATGTTTTGGAGCTGGTAAGAAAAACAATCCCTGGATCTTAGGCTATTGCATGCTTGGAGACAAACGGGAAGCTTGGAAACTCTCTGTTTTCACAAGTAACAAACGTTTTCGCTGGAATGTCTCCCTTTCTTTCAACCCAAACGGGGAATGGTAACCCACAGCTTGGTAACCTCAGTGTTTGGCGTTATATAAACACGGGTGTCCGAGGGCATAGCCTGGCCAATTCAATGTCATAGCAAGGAAACCAAACATTTAGTATGTCCTCAAGCTTTGTGAGACTGGTATTCGTACTACTGTCGCTGTTTCATCTCATCGCGGGACAGGCCGGGCTTGTTATCACCAACGATACAACTTTAACTGGGGATCATGAGTTTACATACCCCGTTACAATCGAGAAAGGGGCAACTCTGACTCTGGCAAACGGAAGTTCCACATTCAAGGACCAATTAAATGTTCATGGTACCCTTATCGCCACTTACCATAGCACCAGTTGGGGGGGTTATCCCATCTTTGATTCAAGTTCCACAGTCAACATAACCGGTACAGTCGAGATTTATGCTTATGGTTTTCCAGGTCTGTCCCCCAAAACATTTGTCAATTCTGGGAACGTATACTTAAGCAGTGAAAATGTCAACAATAGTGTAGCAAGCTACACTCTTTCGGCTTCGCAGAGTTTTATCAACGAGGGTACGATCTCTCTTGAAAGTACACCTAATGTTGCGTTGGTTATGATCATGATTGGGAGTTCAAACGGGGTACAGGCCCCATTTGTGAACAATGGGTTGGTAACTGTAAACAGTGAGTCACCAATATACGATGGGACAACAGTGAATTTGTACGGGTCGAAAAATATTCTCTTTGGAACCGATATACAGGGATCTGGTACAATAGAAGCTGTGAATTCAGTTTTCACTTTGGACCCAGTTAATTATTCAGAAAGTCAAAACATCGTACTGGAAAACTCAGTCACAGGCGTAGGTGGTACTGGAAATTGCAATATTACTCTTCATGGCTTGAAAAGTTCGGTATTCCTTTTGGGGAACAATATGGATATGACTTATAACGCAAAGGTTCAAAACAACAAACTGCTTATCAATCTCGAGGACCGAAACATTTCGATAACTGATCTAGATAATATGATCACTCCCTGTGTGCTACGAGAAAACGTTTTTGTAAAGGACGGGAACCGTATAGACGAATGGCCTGCAATATCGTTCAAGGGCTCTTTCACTCCTATCCCAGATCCGATAACCACGACAGAAGTGTTAGGTGGTACCCTGGCAGTAAAATACATCACCTCGTACTCAAGAAACGTCGTGGACGGAACATGCGGGTTTGGAAGCACTGTGTACTCGACGACATTTTCGACTTCTATTAGTGCTAGAACATCAAGCCACCGCTCTTCTAGCGTCAGCTCTTCCATGTCCTATTCTTCCCGTACCTCGCTGGTGAGCAGCAGTATTGCATCTTCGAGGAGCCACTCATCCAGTAAGAGTACTTCAACGACTCTTGCGTCACACTCTTCTTTTGACAGCAGTTCTAGTGCTAGTCCTTCAGTGTCTGGTTCTTCTCAGGCTTCAGTCAGTGGTGGTTCAGTTCTGTCCTCTGTCTATTGGCCGTCGAGTTCCACCCTGTCGTCAGTATCTGATGTGAGTGGATCTTCAGCAACTCATTTCTCCGCTCCATCTTCCCTTTCCCATCGGTCGTCGATCGGATCGTCTAACTCAGCGGTTGTGTCAGGTAGTACCTCCGCCTCACCCAGTTCCATTGAGTCCGGGCACAGATCGAGCAATTCTGGGTACAATAACAGCACTCTTTCGGCGACATCGTCATTGAGAAGAACCACTTCCACTAAAGAGACGCAAACTGAACACCCCACTGAAAAGTCAAGAACAGGAACAGAGGTGTCCAAGTCGACAACAGTAATTGAACACCCCACTGAAAAGTCAAGAACAGGAACCGCGGTGTCTAAGTCGACAACAGTAATTGAACACCCCACGGACAAATCTAGGACAGGCAGCTTGGCCATGTCAACAGCAGGCACAGAAGGACTAACCGAAAGATCGCAGACAGACGCACTGTTGAAGACGACTACGGAAACTACCCTCGAGTACGCCAAAGTGACATCCACCGTTGTCGTGTGCGACTACACCACCAGCGATACCAATGGTGAAATTGTTGCCACACGCACAACGTTCCCTGTCGGTTCTACCCCAGCAAACATGAAGGGAGAGTTACACACGACTACTATCGTTTCTACGTGTACTGAGGGCTGTGGAACTCAGGAGACAAAGCCGGCAAACAATCCCGCTTACACCAATCAACATTTGGGTGGTGGTGCCAATGCTGCGGAACAGTCTGCTCATCCAAATGGAAGTGGGAATGCAGAAATCGCAGAAACAAACGACCAGCAAAGAACGGGTATTTCTCACGTCGCAACGGCAACTACTAGAGGGTCAAATGGTCTGCCGACAACACTAGAAGTCATGTCTGTTGGACCCAGCGTCACTCCGAAGACTGCTATTACGGCAGGAGTTTCGGTCTATAGTGGGAGTGGGACTGTTCTCAGGTCTAGTCTATCTTGGACTGCTGTATTTGCGGTTCTTTTACTGGGTACCATGTGAACAAACCATGACAGCTATCTCTGCATTTGTGGTTGCTCTCGGAGCGTATGTTAAGTTTTTAACAATTGTAATTCTTTTAAATATTTAACTTTTCAAACTAGAATCTGGATGAAATGTCTGTAGGAGCTAAAGTTGGTTGTGTTTGAATAAAGTGTGGAAGAACTGTTTGATATTCTTATTTACGCCGTATACGTAGGTATACAACTTATATCAGTTGTATTTGTTTGAATAAGTCTGATTTTGTTCGTTGGGTCCTGGATTCAGAGATGGCCTTGAAAGATGTCTGGCCGATACCTTGCGGTTCATACATGTTCCGGATAACGGGCTATCCGAATGTCTGGAGGGTTGTCCTCACATATCCGGCTTCTAATTTTTCACAGTGCTGAATTCCATCGGGTAATAATAGTTCACGAGTCCATTCCGAAGTGGAGATTCACAATTCATACTCACAGAAATGTAGAGAGTACGATGAATGTTGTAACCTTGTGTTAGCTACTATGATTCATTGATTAAACGCATTCAAAAATGATCCTTACTTGTGGCAGAATTGAACACATCTTAAGATGGGTCATAGTCAAGTGATAAGTGAGCCGAATTAGTAACTAACCAAGCAACAGGCATCATTAAATACTCTGACCTGAAATTATAGACTGCTTATGGTAGTCCTCCTAATTGAGCTTTACGAATGTTTACGTGTCGGTCAATACACACGGGTCAAGAAACCGGATTCACGTTGAGACAAGCGGATGTTTTGTTCCAAAATTGATGGCGTCAATTGCCCTACCTAATGTTCAATCCCAAACCATCTAGCTGATGATAACCTGTAGTATCATTTTGGACTTCAATATTGCTGTATGTCCTTATTGTACGATTAGGGAGAGTGCACACCGAGACTAAAAAAAAAGAGATACAAATAAACAGTTGTTGATGGGCAGCGTCGTGCTGAAAAGAGCAGTGTTCAGAAATGTTGTTTGTCTTACTCATCGGTGTGATACATGGTACGATTTGTCGATACAACAGTTTGTTTTTGGGCACTGCGACAGCACGAAGTCAAGGAACATGCGTGGAGTTGTGAAGATATCCAGAAGGCTCACCATTGTAGATGGGTATCTTGTCTTCAGCACAAAGAACAGAAAGAGAGAGCCCACTAAAGTCCTCTGGTTTAATACAGAGCGGAAGAGTCGTATCTCGGACCAAGAACGATCTGCCCTAGATGAACACGACGTGGTTCATCTAAAAGAAATCTACGACCGAACGGAGTCTGAGTTTATCCCATGTGATTCGAAGCTGCTCTTCGATTTTAAGCATAAACTTAACTATAAGGACTGTAACAAGGCCCATGCTGGACCATGTCCGTACCGACATCATCAACGACGCCAAAAGAGAATACAGGTCCCCGCATAACAATATAGAGAGAATTACTATTGATTTTTTCGGAGCTTATGCGCAGTTCGGTATCTTTAGGACCATCTCACCCATTGGGTGCATCCCGACGCTGTTACCCTTCTTTTCTCCAGCAATGTTATACTGTGCAATTTTGCTCTATAAGGGTGTTAGATGGTCCTGACAGCTCAAACTTATTTGGAGTTATACAGGGGCCAATTCATTTACACGCAGGCATTGAGTCGAAGAACAGTCTCTCGTACTACCATTGAAGGGTTTATTCCCACGATATGTTCCTTTCCCAAGAGAATTTCATCACGCGACAAAATCCCCGTTTTCCTCTTCGAGGGTTAGAGACCTGGACCCACGGTTTGTCAAATACAACAAACCAGACCTTTGAGTGATAGAGCAATGCACACCGGGGAAATAGAGAGTTCGATGGGAGAGAGATCCAATAGCTGGCTATCCGGCATGGTCGAAGTCGTTGTAGAGTGCCCACCTTAGAGAAATAGATCTGGGTAAGAACCTTCAAAAAGTTCAGCTAACTACATAGTTCAGCATTCGAGACCGTTCCCGCGCACCTCCTGCTATCTGCTGGCGATATTCAGCTGGTTATTTCTCTGTTTGCATCTGCTGTACCTTCGGAGGTCCTGCGCCGTTTCACTGGCAGGAAATAAAAAATGTCGTGTATTACCCTTTTGGGACAGATAGGAACAAAATAACGTACAGAGGAGGAATTCCAATTCCCTGTCCAGTTCTCTGTATGTTCCTACAAGGAAGAGACGTGGGGTTGTTGGCTCCGGAGAGCATAACAAATCGTATGCTCCCATGGGACGAGGTAGTCCAGGTGGGGTGGGATATCCTTTCCTAATTCTTATATAAACAGGGAAATATGGTGCATCTCACCCTCCACCGCGTGTTGAAACACCAACGGACTATACCCCCAAGATGCTCGGAAACTTCAGAATAGTGCTATTGACGATTGCCTCGCTGTTGCACGCAGTTCTCGCCCAAACAGTGACCGATGGCATGGTTGTTACTGATTACGTTAGGTTGAGTGGTGATCGTGTATTTAACGGTGACGTGACGGTGGAGAAAGGCGCCAGTTTAACCCTGACAGGTGGGTGCTATACGTTCAAGAATAACTTGAACGTCTACGGTAATCTGGTTATTTATTCGAACAACTGTGACAGTTCGTTATTCGATGCTACCGCCTCATCTGTCAACGTTACTGGTACAGCAGAGTTCTACTCTAACGGTCCCCTTTTTTTATCCTTCAAATCGTTTCTTAACTCAGGGCACCTATACCTAAGGGGTATCCAAGGTATGCAGGCTTTTTACCTAATCCACAACTCACAAGGTTTCATGAATGAGGGTACAATAACCGTTGACGACAATGACAAAATGTCAGTCGTGCGGTTTTTTATATCAAATACAAATAACGCTTTATTCGTGAACAATGGGCTCATAACTGCAAATAGCGAAACGCCAGCATTTAATTCAACAACGGTGGAATTTTACAACAAAAATTCTATTATGATCACTGGACAGTTTCAAGGATCCGGAACAATAGAAGCAATAAATGGAGTTTTGTCCCTCAATAACACGAATATTTCAAAAACTCAAAACGTCGTCTTGAAAGACTCGGTTTTATCCGCATCTTCTTATGGGAATTCTAATGTTGCTGTGCATGGACTAAGCAGTTCGATAGTTTTTTTTCAATATGCCGCAGGTTCAGCATTGAATGCGACTGTACAAAATGGAAAAGTACTCGTTGAGAATGAGGGCATGACCTTAACGTTAACGGATGTGGATAGTTTGATTTCACCATGCAACTTAATACAAAGAAATATCACAATTAGTGATCCATGGGAATCCTCTTTATACCCGGGATTACTCTTCGAAGGTTCCTTCTCTTCCGTCCCAGAACCGAAAACCACTACCAAAGTACTGGAGGATACTCTCACTGTAGAATACGTCACATCATACTCAAGAAATGTGGTGAACGGGACGTGTGGGTTTGGGAGCACTGTGTACTCGACGACCTTTTCGACTTCAATCAGTGCAAATCCATCAAGCCGCCGCTCCTCCAGTGTGAGTTCGTTTGTGTCCCATTTATCCCGCACCTCGATAGTAAGCAGCAGTGTTGCATCGTCGAGACTACACTCATCAAGTGGGCGTGCATCAATGACTCTTTCGTCACACTTTTCTACCAGGAGCAGCTCTAGTGCTTCACCTTCAGTTTCCAGTTCTTCTCGAGCCTCATTGAGTAGTGGCTCACCGCTGTCCTCTGTCCATTGGTCGTCGGGTTCGATTGTGTCATCTGTATCTGATGTAAGTGGATCTTTGACCAATCCTTCAGCTGCTCCCTCTTCCATGTCCCAGCGTTCTTCAGTTGGGTCGTCTAACTCAGTGCCCTTGTCAGGTAGCACCTTTTCCTCCTCCAGTTCCACTGAGTCGGGACGCAGATCGATCAATTCTGGGTACAGTAACAGCACTGTTTCTGTGACTTCATCGGCTGGAAGAACCACCTCCACGGAGGAGACGCAAACTGAACACCCCACTGAAAAGTCAAGAACAGGAACAGAGGTGTCCAAGTCGACAACAGTAATTGAACACTCCACGGACAAATCCAAAACAGGCAGCTTGGTCATGTCAACAGCGGGCAGGGAAGAACCAACCGAAAGATCGCAAACAGACGTACTGTTCAAGACGGCTACGGAAACTACCCTCGAGTACACCAAAGTGACATCCACTGTTGTCGTGTGCGACTACACCACCAGCAATGCCAACGGCGAAATTGTTGCCACACGCACAACGTTCCCTGTTGGTTCTACCCCAGCAAACATAAACGGTGAGTTGCACACCACAACCATTGTTTCTACATGTACAGCGGGCTGTGGAACCCAGGCGACAAACCCAGCAAACAATCCTGCCCATAGCAGTCAACATTTGGTTGGTGGTGCCATTGATGCGGAACAGTCTGCTCATCCAAATGGAAGTGGGAATGCAGAAATCGCAGAAGCAAACGACCAGCAAGGAACGGGTATTTCCCACGTCACAACGGCAACTGCAACTACTAGAGGGTCAAATGGTCTGCCGACAACCCTACAAGTCATGTCTGTTGGACCCAGCGTCACACCCAAGACTGCTACCATGGCAGGAGTTTCGGTCTATGGCGGTAGTGGATCTGTTTTCAGGCCTAGTCTATCCTGGACTGCTGTGTTTGCAGTTCTATTACTGGGTATTATGTGAACAAAGGGGATAGCTGTCCTTTCCTCTATCGGCCCCTAATGTATGTAACTTCTTGAACAATTACCTACCTGTTAAATATTCCACCGCAAGGTCTGACCATTGAAATAGTTGGTTTTGAGTTTACTGGAAACCGGAAAATGTGTGGATAAATTGTGGAACTCCCCTTGGAAATCCTCTTATATAACGAAATACAATTGATATAACTCGTATACCTATATATATGGCGTAAATAGGAATACCAGCCGGCTCTGCGGCTTACCCAGGACACTACCTGTTTTTCTACACGATGATAATCGTCCCACTGCGCGGTAATGTAGCCGGGACGAAGTTCGTTGGTATGCTTCCTCA
>JANIWX010000128.1:0-19232 GCA_030705205.1 Huiozyma sinensis
GCCAGCAACAGAACCCGCCAAAATTGTATCTGTAGATACAGAGATGGAGGCTGTGAATCTGGCAATGAATATCAAAACAGTTGCAAAATAATGCAGTAAACCTTGTTTCGACATTGCTCTCTGCCCATTTCACAACTTTTGAGAGTATTTAGTATTGGGGCAAAATCCATCGTTGCCAATATATACCTACAAAGCCTGTTCACCATTTTGCTGAGTCTCTCTCTCTCTCTCTCTTTCTTTCAAGCTGGGTGACACGTCCCATCGCGATTCGAGGTTTTCGTCATTACTCTTTTCAGTTACTCGTTCCTTTCAGATTAATTGGCAAATAGAAGAAACTCAGAACAATTATCGCCGCATGTACTCGTAAACACGACTCATTTCCTCAAGTCTGGTTTATTTGGCGCTTCGTGACTCCAAACAATGGACAAATGCATCCTTTGTATGATCATCGTTTAAAGATCCAGCATTCACGAAATGCATCTTTGTGGTGGCCGGGTAGTATCCCAATTTCATATCGATTGAAAGTGCCAGAGTTGTAAAGTACGAGGTCTCTTCATTGAACAAAGGCATCAGCCAAGGTGGTAGCTTTACGGATTCTTGGAAAATAATAAAGAGATAGCGCGTTCCACTGAAGTCCTACGACTGTTCTCTGCGAGCATGCGCTACAATTGCGTGCAATTTGGTGTAATTTTTTGTTGTAATAGTACGGTAGTTAATCCAGAGAAAAGCTGAGAATAAACTACCCGTTATTGTACGAGATTTCTTGCTCCAGCACCGCATCATCTTCTGCTGAATTGGCACACAGAACTAATTCACTCGCCACACAGCGCCTATTAGAAAATGGAGAAGTTTACACTATTCCTTGTACGTCCCCAATAGCGCATGCTTTGGCCGCAATAATGGTACAGAAATGGACGTAAACGGTCATTGTTACCAGCAAGAGGCCGCGGGGATGTTAGACCTTAGCTAATTTCTCCTTTCTTTTTGACAGGTCGTTCCCCTCTTTGCAGGCAACTAATCGGAAGTTTGTTACTCGTACCAATTGAATCGGAGAAGTTGTGCTATGTTTGGGAGTAACTAAAAAAAAAGCAACTGGTGCCTCTTTCCCCACGTAGCAAGATGTCGTATAAACCTGGTTAGAGTCAAACGGGGAAGACAAGCGTGTACTACTACCAGGTCACGATTCCTCAAATAGGAATTTTGACCACGCGAAATCTCGGTAGGGTAGTGTGGTCCTTTGTAATGGCATTTCCTGTTCGCAAGAATTAAGCGCTCCGGTTTCGTTCTGTGTACGTCTATTGTTCATATAAACGCACGTAACAAAGAAATTTTTTACAATATGTGCCTGTATTATATTTTTTTTGTAGATTTGGTCTTGTGATTGAGAGAAAACTCTTAGATGTATGGTCGCGTCGTATAAACATTCTGGATTCGATGACCTCTTTGGGAGGCGTCTTCGAAAAATATACGCGATGCCTTAACGCGCATGAGGTGATTTTTTTTACTTCGCTTGAGTTATTTATTTACCGTGCGACCGTTTTGTTTTACATTCGCCTCCGAGAGCTTTCAGAATAGTGGTATAAACAACTCATGGAGGGGAGGAAGAATACGATCTCTTAGTTACCCAGTCGTTTTTAATTTTCTTGGGAGCTTATTCCAATACATACAGTAAAGAGACTTTTAAGATAAAACATTACACTGTATGAGGCTCTTTCCTTAGAGCATATTATTAAACCCAATGTGACTTGTTTGATGCATACAAAAAGACAAGATAGTTGTCTTTCGATTATTTTGGATATATAAACACACACACACTCTCACTCCCAGAGAGATCCTAGAAGCGAGGTCTTCTCTTTCTACCTGTGAATTTGGACTCCATGGCGACTTTCCTCCCACGTCTTTTCATGAGTTCCTTTTTCCTCATAATGTAAGTCTTATTGGACTCGATTTCTTTACCGTTCTTGGCTCTCCTTTTCTGCAGAGCGTTGCGGAGTACCCTTTCTTGTTCGTCCATGGTAACACCTTCTAAGTTAACTTGGCTCTCGTCTGCCCTTGGCGCACCAGAACTTAGAACCAAGTAGTACTTCTTGTTCTTCTTAGATTCTGGATCGTCAATCACCAACCCCCCACTGAACCCAGCTACTTTTGCAGCTTGTAATATATCATCGACTTGCTGGTCGTTTTTCGGGTAGAATTGAGCGCAAAACTTCCCACCTTTCCTAAGCGACGAAAACAGCGTGTTGAAGAACCTCATCAGACGCCTTTTGGGATCGTTGTACGACGTATCCGCGTTACAAAGCCATTGGATCGCACTGATACTAATAGCTGCATCGAAGGACCCAGCACGGAACGGCACTCCAACACCCATATCTTGCAGCATCAAGTCACCGTCGAGCTCTCTTGTAAGCCCGGTGGCTAGCATGCTCGGCGATATATCAAGACCACACCACATGTGGCCCTCCTCGGAGAGAATCTCACCGCTGAGACCGGACCCACACCCAACATCTAGCACAAAACTGTTTGCCGGAATGTTCAGTAACTCGAGAGCCCTCAGAGTCATCTTCGCTTGGATATGCTGTACTCTGGTCGACGCGGTGTACTTCTTCGACTCAGAATCATTGTAGAAAATCTCCGGTGGAGCCAGATCCTCGGGACGGGACATGCTAGTGTATTACAGTGCTGTATGTACTCTGCACCCAACGAATCGTACCCTCCAAGGCTCATCTCATCGCAAAAGTCTCTCACTATCTCTTAAGCAAAATCGTGAAAAATCGTGAAAAAAAAAAAAAAAAAAACTTCTCAAAAAAATCGATTACTTAAGTGTAAACGTCACTTTACACGGGACGTGGGAACCCTATTACGTCTTTGCCAGATCTGGGAACGGTAGACGTTGCTCTTAAAAAGAGGGAAATACGAAGCTGTTTTCCACTTATGCACTCATTTCCAGAGTGTTTCTTTGACTCTTTGTAGTTACTTATCTTGGGACACTCAACGGTTGCTATTTTGTTCTGGAAAGGCACATACGTAATTGTCTAAACGAAAATGAGTGAAGAGAAAGAACTGCTCGAGGATGAAGAGTTTCTTCGCATTCAAAGGCTGAACTCTTTGGATAACCTTGAAAGACGGAGATCGATTGTTTATGATAAGCCTGTCCCCGGTGAGAATGATGCCGAGGAGGAGAGTGACGAGAGCGATCGCAAGAGTGATGTAAGTATCGCAAGCTCTGAGGAAACGAGCGAGTCTAAAGATGAACTTCTGTCGGAAGAGAAGAAGGTTGAGATCGAGGATGAGATGCTGAAACGTTATTTGACAAGTCTGCACAACATTGAAAAGAGAAGGTACAGAAGGGACACTAACACGGCAATTTCATTTTTCTCAGACGTTGATTTCGACCAAAGACCGACTCTACTGGATGACGCTATTGCAACACCACTAATATCCACATTCGAGGGTCCAGTGTTGGAGAAGCAGATTAGAGCGTTTGAAAAGGTCAAGAGGGAAATAAAAGATGACCTTAAAAAAGCTGAAAGATTGGAGGGGAAGGACAAAATAGCCATCCCACGCTTGGAGTTTGACTTCACTGGTCTTTACATTATGATGTGGATGATCTTTGGATGGATCGCCATCAGAGGTATGGTTGACTACTATGTACTCCATGATGGTGACTTGAAACATATTTTCATTTGGAATTTGATGACGGAAAAATGGCAGATTGTCTGGCCCCTAGACGCCGCAATGTGGGCCACTAGTTTCATAGTGGTTCCAATTCAATGGTTGGTCAAATACAACGTCATAAGCTGGAACCCATTGGGGAGATATCTTGTTGTTGCCTTGGAGCTCTTCCATGTTTTCTTTTTCAATTATCTGGTCCACAATGTCTTTTGCCTGAACTGGATCTCCAGAATCTTCTTCTTCCTCCACTCGATTGTCTTCATTATGAAAATGCACTCCTTTTCATTTTTCAACGGTTACCTATGGAATATCAAAAGGGAATACGAGTATTCGACGAAGGCACTAACAAAATGTAAAGAAACGGCATCCAAACAATTGATCGAGACACTTGAAAGAAGCAGAAACTTCTGTGAGTACGAACTGACCACTCAGTCGACGTCTGTGAAGTTCCCTGATAATATCTCCTTAAGAAACTATTTCTTATTCACTTTATTCCCTACTGTAGTTTACCAAGTCGAATATCCAAGAACCAAAAGAGTAAGGTGGTGGTACGTCTTCGAAAAATTATGTGCCATTTTTGGTATCGTATTTTTGATGATGATGTGTGCTCAACTATTTGTCTACCCTGCTTGTATGAGGGCAACGGAAATGCGTCAGACTACGTGGCCCGACTTGGCTACCAGTACAAAGGAATTTTTCTATTTGCTAGCCGAGTTAATCCCAGGAATGACAATCTTATACCTTTTGACGTTTTATCTGATTTGGGACGCGATCTTGAACTGCTTTTCCGAATTAACAATGTTTGCAGACCGTTACTTCTACGGTGATTGGTGGAACTGTGTCATATGGTCCGAGTTTTCTCGTATTTGGAACGTCCCGGTGCACAAATTTTTATTGAGACACGTTTACCACAGTTCCATGAACCACTTCAAATGGGGTAAACTCCAAGCAACTATCTTCACATTTGTTTTGAGTGCAGTATTTCATGAATTGTCCATGTACGTCATCTACCAGCGGTTCAGACCTTATTTGTTCCTATTCCAACTCTCGCAATTGCCAATGACCTACATTTGCTCGTTCCCACCATTAAAGGGTCAACACGCCCTTTTGAACATTCTTTTCATATTTGGTGTCTGTACTGGCCCCTCGGTTATCACCTGCTTATACATAATTTACTGAAGTAGACGAGACCGACTTGAAAAGTGATTTAACGCGATATATATATATATAAAGTTTATGTTTAGAGATGTATCTACATGTTTTTTGTAAATCATGGGACTCCCGAGTTCTATAAGTAGCGCCTTAAGGCTTTCGAGAGTCAGCAATAATAACATCGTTTTTATCATAAAATTTTTCTCTCAAATTTGAAGCTCATCGGAGAAGTTCTTTATTGAGAGCAGAACTAGTTACGGTACAGTACAACCATACAAGAAATCATAACGGTAATGAATATATGGGTAGCAGCAAGTGACGGCAGACTAGACGTAGTCAAATCTTTTTTAACCGATTCTACAGGACTGACGGCCAATTCTGCCGATCCCAATGGTTATACACCGATTCACGCAGCTGCTGCATATGGTCACATCGATATGCTTCGGACTCTTTGTCGAGAGTACGACGGTGACATCAATATTAAAGATACTGACGGAGACACGCCGTTGCATCACGTAGAAGATGTCGCCACTGCTACTTTTATTATCGAAGAATTGAATGGTGCCTACAACTTGACCAATAATGAGGGAAAGACTGCATTACAAGTATTTGAGGAAAACGCAGAAGATCCGGACCTAATAGAATACATGAAACTGAAATGTGGTATTCCGCTACAGACGGACAGTTTTGGTATCGACAAAGACGAACTGGCCCAATTCAAAGATAATATACATTATACTCTTCAAAATGAGACTGCATTTGACGACTTGGACGAGGAATCGCTGGCGCGTAGGAAAAAACTAGAGGAAATTATTCAAGGTGATAACGCTGAGCAGGAGCTTGAGAACTACATTAGAGAGATGATCAGATCGTCCCAGATACTAGACGGTTCGACGGGACCCCACGATGAGGAACCAGACTCCAAACGGAGACGATAATTAGTGCACTTCCTTATATATCCCACATTTTACATCAAGAAGTATACATATTTGAACAAAGTTAGCGTCCGACTGCGCAAAGGAGGAGTACTTGGATGCCACCGTTTGCAACTAACGGTGATACTACAGTTCCATGAGATTTCATAAGCAAAACTGAAGGAAAAAAAAAACAATTGTCAAAAAAGTAGGAAAAATGGCAGTCTTCAACAGAGAAGACTTGACGCTGCTGAAGAGAGCAATTGAACAAGGAGACCAAGCCTGCATTCCGCCATGTCTGCTCTATTAGGTCCACTGACCTCCTTCGTGGAGACTGTGAACTCGCTAAATGCTAATTATAATGCATTGTCCTATGAGGAACTGACTGCCATGGGGTTCGTTCAGAGATTGAAACTTTATAATTGGACGTTCGAAATGTTCTCTGTCGGTATTGTTCTATTCATGTTCATCACCTATAAAATTGGTGTTTCAATGAATCTGTCTCGTGCAGACAAGTTTTTTGATTCAATCCATGCTGTTTTGAAGAACAACCTTGGGTTTTCCCGGGTTGGATTGGCCACCTCAGACCCAAACGGTCGCAAAATGTATTTGGACCAACACCTTCACACCTGGTTTACCACTTTTGCAACTGGTCGCTCCTCGATTTCCAGTGTTAACGTCCAATTGCATTTATTTGGTCGTAACAATCCTATTAATCTGTCAATTGATTTCTTAATTGGGTTCTTCCTCCCAAGCTTGAAGTTCGATCACTTGGAAGAGTATTGTGAGGTGATTTTACAGCCTAACGGGGTCTACGTTGGTAGCGACGAAGCTAAAGTTAACGGGAACGCCAATGAACTCTTGAGTAATTTCAAGTTTACCACTTCCATCGTCAACAAGTCTGTCATGAACGAGGTTCGTAACAAGAACTACTTCCTGTCATTGACACATGTGACAGAGAATGACAAATTGCCAAGGGAATATGCTTTCATGTCTGAGACGAACCAGTTGAACGACTTTATCTACAAGTACGCCAAGCCAACTTTCAACGAAGAGGTACTATCCAAGGCCACTCACTTGTTAGAATTCATAAGTTTCACCGACTTGCCAGCTCAAAAGCCAGAGACGGAACAAGAATGGAATTCGAAACAGCAGCCACGTTGTGTGATCCGTTGTAAAGTGCCCACTTCAAAGAAAGATCTCAAGCTGGTCAACGATCTCGTCGTTGCTGTTGTGGAGGTCTTTGACAACTTCACTAAGGACCTTGTCCAGAAATCTCCCACTGTGTTCATCACTCCTGATTTGTTAAAGAAGACTAAGGCCACGCGTCAACAGGAGCTGTCTAAGATTGTCAAAAATGCTAAAAAGCTAGCAGCAGAGAAGGCTCTGGAAGATAAAAAGGAGGCCGAGAAGGAGAAGAGACGTGAGTTGAAGAAATCGGGCAACCTAGAGAAAAGCGATCAAAAAATGAAGGAAAAGAGAGAGAGACGTTTGAAAAACAAACAGCGGACCAGAATGCAGTGATTTGCACAGGTTCGTCGAGCATTTGACGAGATCCCAAATCCCAGCTTCCCTCCTTTCTTTTTTCTTAATTGTTATCACCCCAAAAGAACTCTTTATAAATATTATGTCACAGAATGTAGTTCAAAAACAAAGTATAGTATACGAAGATCAGTAGCCTCTACAGATCATATATGAGAGAGTTGTTCCAAGAGTACTGGCTGTTCACGCTGTGAACCAAACTGTCACGTGACGGTTTTTTACTCAAAACTTCGCGTTTTCTGACGACGAAAAAAACAAGAGAAAAATATTTGAGAATTGCAACTGAAATTTGAAGACACTGTGCTGTGCATTGCAGTTTAGAGGGACAGAGGAAGATCGCAATTAGCAAAAGCTTTCAAGGATGTCCCGCTCAGCAAGTAATACTAAGTTTAATGCAGGTTTGGGGATAAAAAGCAATGGCGGAGGTGTGCCATTGAATGCGGGCCCTAAACCCTCCTCCGCACAATTACAAACTAACCAACAGGTTAATCCAATGCGTACGATTCATCCAACAAGCAGTTATGCACCATCCTATTTGATTGACTTGATTCCAGAGCTGGGTTCCTACCAGCAGCTACTGGAAGCAGAAAAAAAACTGGATGTATATTTAGCGAGAAAGAAAGTGGACCTGTATCAGAGTATCTCTCAATGGAATAACAACTCGAAACAACCACACAGTTCTTTTAGTCATTATGATAAGGACCAAGTGAAATATTTACGTATATTTGTGTCCAATATTGCGGAAAACCAACCTTGGCAGCAGCAGCAGAGTAAGGAAAGCACTAAGGAAGATGCAACAGAGAAACCGGAGGAAAAATCTACGGAGCCCTCTTGGACTCTGCGGATTGAGGGTAGACTGCTCGATGATAAATCGGGGGAGAGTCCTGAAAGAGCTAAATTTTCCTCCTTTATACAGGATATCGCTGTCGATTTTAAAAAGATTGAAATGAAACAGGATGAAGAGAGAGAGGAAGAGGTTACGGGCGCCATTAACTCCATCGCAACACAACCTGCTCAGCCAGATGTGTCCGAGACCTTCCTCAACGATGGCACCACCAACAACATGCAAGCTCAACCTGATGAAAGACAACAACCAGCTGAACCCAAGGTTCCAGTTGCACAACCGCAAGAAGATGCCACACAAATAATCGACGCAGTCGAATGGCATTTCGATCCAAAGAACCCGGTGGAATTTGATGGTTTGGATGTCAAAAGGCCAGGTACAGAAAACGTTGACTGCACAGTCACAATCCAACCTAAAGGTGTAACGGGACACCAACTAGAGTACTCCAAAGAACTTTCCTCCATCATTGGGAAATCCAGAGGGTCGCTGCACGATGCAGTGTACTCCTTGTACAAATATATCTTGATAAACAACCTCTTAATTAGCAATGGTGTGCTGCCAACGGGGGCCCATTTGCTAGACGACGAATCAGAGAATAAGAACGGTGAAAGGACCATTGTGCAACTAGATGATTTCCTAGCAACGTTGCTTCCACAGGACTTGCAGGGCGCCGACAGAGATGGAGACGTAAATATGACTGGTGACGAGACTGGTGAATCTCTACAGGATTCCAAGAAAACGATGAAGTTAACCGAGTTTTTGCCGCTTGTCAACTCGCACATCCACCCTATTAGCCCCATCAGGCTGGACTATAAAGTCAGGGTTGATAAGTCATCCACATACGGCGAACTAGTGTTTGACATAGAGGTACCAGATATGTCTGAGCTGCAGGGCAACGCATCAGGCTCCGCAAACTTACCTGGTGATGGGTTACAGTTGCTGAACGCATTGGATGATAGGAACGCAGATTTGAAACCTCGCTTTGCCGAGATGGATAAGCAAATCACCACTTTACAGTTACAACTAAACGATACCGCTAACAAATACCAATTCTTCAATAAATTGGCACAGAATCCGGTGCCATTTTTGCAAGAATACATCGACTCATCGGCAAACGCTCTCAAAGTTCTATCGGGAGATGAAGGTTTTAACGAGGATACCGTTAGAAGATCGCAGTTCTACAAAGATAACGAAGCAGTTCTGTTCGAGAACCTGGGGACACTTCTCGCAAATGGCAGAATATAACGTCTGAACCTGGCAGGGCAAAACTATATATACATAGATATATAGATGGATACATGGGGAGGGAATAGAGTACCTCGGTGTAAGGCCCATTTGTATTATCGTCACTATGTACGAAC
This sequence comes from Huiozyma sinensis, assembly GCA_030705205.1. Taxonomy (NCBI): domain Eukaryota; kingdom Fungi; phylum Ascomycota; class Saccharomycetes; order Saccharomycetales; family Saccharomycetaceae; genus Huiozyma; species Huiozyma sinensis. The sequence continues at coordinate 9,486 of JANIWX010000128.1, forward strand.
CAGTGTGTGAATCATCCTTCCGGGAATTTCCTGTTGCGGTAACGGCGAAGAAAAAAAACGAGCTTGAAAAATTTTTATATAAACTGGAATTATATATAGAGAAGAAGTAGTCGTGATGACTGAAACGGTTTCCATCGCGAACTCTAGGTAGCTTCTTACAGGAAATACTTCCATTGTTGCCCCTCAGCTGAGTTATCCAAACATCATGGTTACTGCATCTCAAGTTTACAGATCCACGAGATCTGCCGAGAAGGAAACTAAATCTTTCGAGGCCGCTGTCATTCAAGGTTTGGCTAGCGATGGTGGTCTATTCCTCCCACCAACCATCCCACAAGTTTCCCACGAGACTTTGTTTACTAAGTGGAATAAGTTGTCCTTCCAGGAATTGGCTTTAGAAATTATGAAGCTGTACGTGGACCCTGCTGAAATTCCAGAACAGGACTTAAAGAGCCTGATTGAGAGATCTTACAGTACATTCCGCGCTCCAGAGGTTACTCCATTGGCCAAGAACGTTACTGGTAAGGCTGAGAACTTACACGTTCTGGAACTGTTCCATGGTCCTACCTACGCCTTCAAGGATGTTGCCCTACAGTTTTTGGGTAACCTATTCGAGTACTTTTTGATGAGAACCAACAAGGATAAACCAGAAGGTGAAAGAAAGCAGATTACTGTTGTTGGTGCCACTTCAGGTGATACGGGTTCCGCAGCAATCTATGGGTTGCGGGGCAAGAAGGACGTTTCTGTCTTCATTTTGTACCCAACTGGCAGAATCTCTCCAATCCAAGAGGAACAAATGGCAACCGTTCCTGATAAAAATGTCCAGACTTTGTCGGTCAAGGGGACTTTTGACAACTGTCAAGACATTGTCAAGGCCATTTTCGGTGACAAAGACTTCAACTCCAAACATAACGTTGGGGCTGTGAACTCTATTAACTGGGCCAGAATTCTTGCCCAGATCACATACTACTTTTATGCTTACTTCCAAGCTTCTAACGGGGAAAATGCCAAGGTCAAATTTGTCGTGCCAAGTGGTAACTTTGGTGACATCTTGGCCGGATATTTCGCCAAGAAAATGGGTCTACCTATTGAGAAATTGGTGATCGCAACCAATGAAAACGACATCTTGGACAGATTCTTAAAGTCTGGGGTTTACGAAAGATCCGACAAGGTCTCATCTACTTTGTCCCCAGCCATGGATATCTTGATCTCTTCCAACTTTGAAAGACTGCTTTGGTATCTAGCCAAAGAATATGAAGCTGGTAATGACGATTTGAGGGCTGGTGAAGTCGTTAATAACTGGTTCAACCATTTGAAGAGCGAGGGCAAGTTTAAAGTTGACCAGAAGATCATTGACGGTGCTTTGAAAGATTTCGCCTCCGAAAGAGTCTCCGATGAACAAACTACGGCTACCATCAAAAAGATGTACGAAATTTCGGAAAATCCAAAACGCTACATATTGGACCCTCACACTGCTGTCGGTGTTTGTGCCACAGAAAGATTAATCGCAAAGGACAATGACACTTCCATTAACTACGTTTCTCTGTCCACCGCTCATCCAGCCAAATTTGCTGCAGCAGTTGATAATGCGCTATCTTCCTTCCCAGAATACTCCTTCGAGAGAGACGTTCTACCAGCTGAATTAAAGAAACTGTCCACTTTGCCAAAAAAACTAAAGTTTATTGAGAAACCAGATATAGAATTGGTGAAAAATGCCATTGAAGAGGAACTTGCCAAGATGGACCTTTAAGTGTCTGTTGAGAGATAAACTAATTAACGAATCCTAAGATATAAAAAATATGTGTATTTTATACAACTAAACCAATTGATAAATGTGTAAAGATAGTCATCGCAGGCTTCTTTGCGTTCACGTTTTCTCCTGCAATTTGATCTGTCCTGAACCATCAATTTTGACCTCGTAACCCGCCTCTTCTAAAACATCTTCATTTGCTGCCCTTTTCGCCTCCAACTTTGCAACAAAATCTTGATTTGCTGCATTGTTTTCTAGTAAAAACTTAACACAGATAATGCTTCTTTCCTTAATGAACGGATCATTGTCATCAATAACGCAGTTTGATAATACCAATTCTAAACCATGCAACTCTCTAATCCGGTCTTGAACCTCTTTCTTACGGAAAGTAAGATGCGCTAAAATTTCGATCACCAAAAGTTTTACTTCAGGAAAGTTTGTTGCACTGATCGTATGAGTCTCAAAGTCTACTCTATGCTGTACTTTCGACATATCTTCTATCTTACTCCCTAAGGAGTCTGTAGTCTTAATACTTTGTGTGTTACCTGAACCATCCTTGACAAAATTAATGCGCAGCAAGTTGTCTTGGAGGACCCTTAGCATGCATACTAAGGTTTCTAGTCCTCCGTATGAAAGTAAAAATTGAAGAACATCTTCATATTCGGAGAGACCAGCAATGATCCCAAGTGTAGAAAGAAGTTTTTTATGCATGACAGAGGCTATCATCTCGTCATCTTTTCCTTTCTTGAAATATTCTTTCAGATCCTTGCTGGCGTGATCAAATATCTTGTAGCACCACGACATGATCCCAATAAGTTGAGGTTTGTCCCATTTCTCTTTGCTAGTAATCACCAATTGTAAGATTTCCAAAAAATCGATACACGCCTCAGTCTTCTCCGGATTCTCGTCCAGTTTTTCTAGATAAAATCCAAAAGATTCGTTGGAAGATAAAGTAATGAACAGTTTCAACAAGACGAAATCCATGAAGTCCAACTCTTCTGGAGTACCCTCGATATTCAAGCTCTTTTTACTCCGAATGTAATTCCGAATATTGGTGTAATCAGAGATAATTTCTTGGAGCAAAAAACTGTAAAGTATTTTATCCCTAGCTTCCTGTCTGAAGAAAGAATAAAGAAAGTCATCGTTGGAAGCAAGGTTAACAAAGTAAAGTAGAAACGGGGTCAGCAATTCTTGATCCTTATCCGGGTGTTCTGTAGGATACTGTAAAAAGATCATGAGGGAGTCCATATCAATTTTTTCGTAACCGATGTTCGTTTTAGAAATGTTATGTAGGAAGCTGACTGAGGCCACGTATAGCGAGGTTTCCATATTTTCGTAAGTAAAATGAAAGCTTGCAATGATAGTAAATAGCTTGATCACCACATTTTGGAGACCGAGCTCCAATGGTATCTCCTGATTGCTCACGGACAAGTTTCTCATAAGTACTATAACTCCTCTTAACGTCCTCAAGTACCAATGGAGATGGTTTTCATCGGCCAGTTTCAAAATCTTCTCAACTCTACATCCACTAATACTTGTTTTTAGCTGTTTCCAAAGAGAAAAAGAATGCGCGAGCTTGTTTCTGTACTCTTCATCCTCCGATGACCTCACGACAATAGGATTTAATTTCTTTAGAACCGATTCATATATCTCCAGATTATGAGGGCAGGACGCCAATACTTTATCGATGTTATCGATAACGTCATCTTCTTCAATCAACACAGCAGCGTTGGACATTTTCCCCAACCAAGATCAACTCTTTTGTGCCTTGTTCACCTTTACTCTGTGATTATGACAACTTTTTCATTATTTCTTATTTGCCTTTATTTTTATGTCCATCTTTTAATAAGCGTCGTCGAATAAAGGGTAAGAATGCTGACACCCTTCAAAACCCTAAGATGGGAGGGAAAGGGTTCGTCCGAACTCTTTAAGCCGATTAGATATCTATACAGTATGCAATGATGCTAAAATATGTTATATTGACGCTTTTACAACAATTCGTCGTCGGAGGAATCGCCATCACTGCCATTGGCAGCCAACGGCAATTTCTTGTCCTTGTCTGTGAAGCCGATCCATCCTTCCTCATCCCCGTCAGAAATCATCTGGTCTTCTTCGTCTGAACTAACTTGATTTTCTGATGCGCTGTCTGCCTCTGCGTCGTAGTCCCCGTCTTCATCTTCACCAGCGATCTTCCCATCTGTGGAGATTAAAAACCTGTAGGCGTACTTGTTATCCACACTTATTGTAACTACCTCCTTGGCGATTCTCCCTATGAATCTTTGAATAGACCTCAGAGCAGATGTGAAAAGATGCTTACGTGAGTTGATGGACGTACCGTGTGCTGATAGGAGACATTTAATCCACAGGAGATTGAATTCAATATGCGGAGAATCCATGGAAATATCACCAATGAACTTTAAGATTCTGGGAATATAAATAACTGGAATATTGTTTGTAACCAACGGGATTTCGGCTATCGGTATTTCTTCGTAGATCTTATTTATCAGATATGCCTCATTCAGTCTAAATGCCATTACCAAGGCATTCAAATAGTTCTTGGACTTCAGTTCTTCCAATGTACTTTGTGGGGTTATGTCAATGTCTAAATCAAAGGGATCGAACAGTAACGTTTCGTTCACTGAATAAATCAGTAGACCTTCAGTGGAGGCAGCTGAAAACGCAGTGGCTGTTGGGGAGAACTGTACACATGTGACTCTGATTTCGGGACGTATTTTCCTTGTCGAGCTATCCACACCGCCTCTTCTAGACCCGGGAAGAGTGTTATCAATTCGATCTTCGAGATCGGAATTCTCACCAGCATCGTCAATGAGATCCAGAGACCCTGCTTCGGTCATTCTGCTGCTATTCAAAAACTCCAAAGTCCCATTCAAAGTCATGTTTCTGGAAACCGTAAATTTCTTTAGCAGAACTTCATTTGGAACGTCATACAGACATATGGAATTATTGCTACCCCCTGCAACAATAGCCATACCGTCAAAACTGTAGTTAATGGTGCTGAAGAACTTGGATCTTTCGGAATTTTCGGAAGTAAATCTATCCTCGAGGTGTCGACCTGAAAAGATATCCCTTCTACAGTCGATATTCCCTACTTGAGTTCCATTTTCAACATCGAACATGGTGATTTGACCTTTCAATGTAGATACAGCAACCTGTTTACCGTCTGGCCTTATAGTTAAGGACAAAACATCGGAATACACCTCGATTGGGTCCACTTGTTGGGACCTCCCAAAAATGTACCATATTCTGATCGTTTTATCCCACGAAGCGGAAGCTAGCACACCATTTTCTTGACTGAATGCCAAACACGAAACTGGACCCTCATGTCCAGATAAAGAATCTAATAATTGACCAGTTTGAACAGACCAGACATGTATGTCAAAGTTGTCCATAGAGCCTGCACACACAACCTCTCCCGAAGGGTCTACAGCAAGCGAATTGAACTGAATACGCTCTGCAGCGGTGAACACCCTAAAATTACGATACCTTATCAGATCCCAGGCTTTGACTGTACCGTCCAAGGAAGCGGAAAACAGAACTTGACCCTTCTTGGCAAATTGTACTTGTGTAACAGCAGCAGTGTGCTCGTCTAATGTGGCCAAACAAAACCCAGATACAACGTCCCAAACTTTGATCTTACCGTCTTCCGCAGCTGTGACTACGCGGGAGCCATCTGGTGAGTAGGTCAGAGAGTTCGTCGAGTCGAAGTGACCTTGTTGCTTTAGAATGTAGGATTCCGATTGCCACTCATAAACCAATAGCTGTCCTAATTTACTGGAGCCAAATGCTAACCATTCACCAGTATTATTAACCGTGACCGTGTTGACAGGATTCTGACCCATCGAAAGCTGCTGGATCAGAGTGAAATGAGGTAGCTCATAAAGACGAAATTCACCGTTGGTAAACCCCACCACCAGCATATTGGAGTTACAATGAAACGTAACACACTTAATCTTCGCCTGATTCGCGTAGAAATAGTTCTTCGACGTAATCCTCCAATTGTATTTTGAAATATCGACCTCTTCGTCGTTCTCTTCAGCAGCTTCGACATCCTCTGGTCTAGGGGTATATTCCCAGGTAAATAAGGCACCATCCTTACTGACCGTATAGATCTTTTCTTGATCGGCACTGAAAAATGCGCCCATGACATAATCTCTATGGCCTGCAAAAGTGGTTGACGCCAAGTCCTTCTCCTCAGAATCTATGGACCATATTTTGGCAGTCAAATCTTTAGAAGTGGACAGTAAAAATCTAGAATCTTTGGACCAGGTCAGAGAAATCAAATCCTGAAAGTGGCCTGCATGCACCCTGTATCTGACAAATGGTGCAAATTGCCTGTCCTGCGTGGCATCAGGTGTTTTCCAGATCTGTAGGAAACGTCCAGAAGCAACAGCAAACAATTTACCATCCGGACTGAATTTAATCTGAGAGCATTTATCCTTGAAGTTGAAATGGTGCAATACATTTCTGGATTTGTAGTTTACCAGAATTGCACGACCATCATCATCGATAGACAGGAGCAATGTACCTTGGCGGTTCAAATCAAAGCATGCAATATTCTTCCTGTGCTCGTACTCAAAGGTAAACGATTTGTTGTTAACTAAATCAAAAACGGACACTCTATTTCCGACAGGCGACAGCAACTTTTGACCATCATGTGAAAAGAGAATGTTCCCTTGTCTGTAAACAGTCCCCAAAAGATTTGAAAATTTAAAATCCGCCTTCATAACTGACGATTTCCAAATGGCAGGTACGCTGCTAAGTTCCTCTGTTTTGATGTAACGTTGACCACTTTCCAATGGCTATTATACACTACCATCCTACAAACGTCTTCCACTACAGACACTTCATCTCATCGCAAAAATTGTTTTCCCAGGAAAAATTTTTCAATTAATTACCCGAATATTCCCTGTATAGTATTGAGTACATCATTTGGACTCACTAAGTTATCACTTGTAGAAATGGTATTTGAGAGTACCTGGATTCAAGGTTATAGTACTATTTTCTGGTAGGCAGTTGGTATCTTTCTTTCGGGGCGTGAAAAATTCCTTTCCGATTTGCAGTTTTATGTATTAATTGCATGTATTAATTAATTAGTTTGTGAAATGTTACAGACTCACGTTACTGCATGATCCAGGGCACTTTGAAGCACAAGCCTTACAGACAGCCTCGTTCTTAAATTTATATGACCGTTGATAAACGCTAGCTTAGCGCAACTGGTGCATTCTATTTTTTTCTTTGGAATCCAGCTTTAAGAATCGCCTCTCTTGCCGTAGAATTGATATGTTTGAACCGATCCGGGCCAATATGAGTGCCACCAAACCAACGTGCCACAATAACCAGAACATTCCAGATGTCCATTATGTTGACCAAATGCAGCATTCGGGATCCAGCCGCTGCCTCGCCATCATCATCACAATCTTGGACGACCAGTTCCTTGCCATTATCACCTGGAACCTTGATCTTCCATGCACTCATAATATGGTTGGCCTTCCTCATCTTAGTATCTGTTTTGATTATGTCAAACTTTTGGAATGCCTCTTCTTCGGAGTCGATATGTGTAGCAAAAGCCATAAACGTGGATCCTCTGTCCGAAATAGGTTCCGATGCAGACCAACCTTCAAATGGATTGTCTGGAACCAATTGGTCCATAGATATCATGCCCACGTCTTTTACATCAGTGTCAACGTCCTCCACGTATAAAATACCATCCAGTTCCATAAGAAAGTCAAACAAGCAAACTTCCCCCTGGTGAAACACTGAATCCATAACTTCTTGAAACAGATTCTTCAAGTACTTGGGTTCAAAAAGGTCCATTTCCGTTTGGCGTGTCACAGCTACCTCTAGTACATTAGGTGGTTTCTCCGTCGGGTAGGCGGCTGGGAAAGATATCTGCACCGTGACATATTCATGTGATGGTATTTTTACGTGGATTATGCTGGAGTCGGGCAATTTATCCGTAATTGCTTCCGGGTATATGGCCTCAATTGCCTCCAGTTCATCTGAAAGTTGCTCCCTATCCGTTGCCATGGCTTGGGGGTGCTCGTTTGCTGCTTTCAAACACAATTCCCATATGACTTAAAGCTGTCAAACTGATTATTTTTTTTCTACTTTCAATATTAGATTCGAGTTTTAGTTATTGCAAGAGTTCTCCTAAATCATGCTCACAGCACCCCACAGACCAACTGGACTCGAAAATGGACACGTTTGAGACGGTTAAAGAACAGGGGAACGTTGCATTTAGAAACAGTGATTTTAGTTCTGCTGCAGAATATTACGGTAAGTGCATTCGTCTGCAGCCTGAGAATCCAATTGGCTACAGTAATAGAGCCATGGCCTTGATCAAACTCCAAAAATTCTCAGAAACTATCGATACATGTCAACGGGGGTTGGGGAAACTTCTTGAAGACAACGAGAAGGATGAACCAATACGCAAAAAGCTACTGTATCGACTGCATTTGGCTCAAGAGTCCTTAAATAAGTTTCAGGTCAAGACTGAGAGACTTCCCGTTGAAGTTGTCGACCATTTACCACCACAGTTTGCACAGTTGTGACGGGGCATTGCTTTGTTCCTCGGAACCGTTTACTATCAACATGCACTCAACAAGATGTTCGAAGGACTACTACCCCTTTTCGTTTCAGGAAATTGCTCTTTAGTATGTGATACTCCAAGGTCTTCCATTTTTTTTACATATACCGCGACTGCATGCTTCCCGTCATTATGACTAATAAACGATCAAATACCGTCCTGCAGTATCACCATAGCATCCTTATTTTGGGTGGGGTCTTACAAAACAAAATGATATGAGGTCATCGGAAAATGCGATACATATTACCGGAGCGGTTGCGGCTTATGGCATCAGGTACCATAATGCATCAACGTCTATTAACAAGCGGGGTGGCTTTGACTTTCACATATCACCTTGCGGTACTTTTAGAAAAATTTGGTCTGGTCTTCTCATCTATGTTTGGGCATCTTATCAACGACAGAGTGCATGCTCCAAATTGGGTGTTGTAAGCATATTCTAATAATCCAAGTATATGCACGACCTTCCCCCACAATAATATGGGATCAATTGCCGCACATGATTCAATGGTCGTTAACGAATCTTTGTGTTGTAAATGTGGAAATTCCGCTCCGGATAAACCACAACAGAGTGATCAAATGAATCAACTAAGGCAGAGATTCCTCAACGTGACCGCGCTCGCTCAAACTCTAATACTGGAAAAGGAACCTCCAAATTGAGTACTCATCGAGAGGCAACTTACGCTATACGATGTTACGACACAAAAAAAGATGTTTCCCAAAAGGGAAATACTTCAAACCGATTGAACTCTTCGTGAACAGAATGCTACGGCGAAGGCACCGACGTCCCGTTATGGCTAAACGAGGGACGACGCGAAGTTCGCGTACGTGATGGCCACTAACATTCCCAAGTACCTACGAGTCTGTTCACCAAAAATTTTTCCTGTTATTGACATCGTAACAAATGTTTCTTTGGTGATTGTTTAGTAGAGATGAGAACCGTTTGACAACTTTCCCAGAATCTTGCTCGGTTAGACAATCCGGTATATTTGTTGGGTACCCCACTTGTGAGCTATTGTTTACAATACTCTCTATTGGACACCTCTTTGTTTCCATGTAAGAACGAGCTTTTACAACGCTATGCGACGATGTAAACATAATATCTTCAACGAGATGCCTGCATTTATTGCCCATTACTAACCTCATCACCTTCTTAAAAATTTGCCCTTACGACGAATGATTGATTGGAATCATTATATAAAACAATGAGTTAGATAGCCATCAGGTTCCTTCATTTTGTTACTTGTTTTTTTTTTTTACCTACAGAACACCAAAGGCAATCATGGTTAACGTTCGGATTGGTAGCTCAATTGCTACTATCTTACTATGTATTGCCAGATTCACAGCCTCCATCTCTGTATCTACAGATACAATTTTGGCGGGTTCTGTTGCGGGT